>VXAL01014762.1:7756-20703 GCA_013399475.1 Chauna torquata
TATTTATTTATTTATTTATTTATTTTATCTCATAGTGTGCTTGTAGGTTGAACTTCTGTGATGCAGAACTATTGGAAATTCTGAGGAATCAATAAAAAATCAATCAGAGCACAAATGGAAAAGGGGCGAGGCTTTATATATTTTATTTACCAAAGTGATATACTGAGCTTGAAGGAACATACTGTATTGACAGAATAATACAATATTTTCTACAGAATATAATACACCAGCACAATAAGGGATAAGTCTAACATTGTGATGAGAGCAATTGACCGGTGACAGAATGAAGAGCACTCTCAGTTAACGAAATCTTCACTGTTCTCCTGAGTTGTCTCCTAAGTGTATATGAACATTGTCCAAATAAAACCAACTCAGCTGGAAAAACAACAAAAAAAGACATTTAGAGAAGCTCGTGATTTATCATCTTCGCATTTTCTGCTTTGCTTAAAATGAACACTAAGAAAGTACAAGAAGACTGTCCATGGTCCACACATTGGAAAATGAGGAGAAAGTCCTTGCATTCTGGCTTATAGCCTGCTCTCTTCTATAAACCCTCACAAGAAGGATCATGGTCACTCCTTAGAAATAATATTGTCTTTTTTTACAGAATTTGAGTTATACAATGCTGTTGGCACAAGTTCTAGTGCAGTACTCCTCCTCCATGTTGCAAGAACACTGGTGACAAATCAATACATTTGTGTAGACATACCACTCAATTATGTTGTTTTATTTTGTGACTGTGCTGTTCGTTTGAACAAGCAGAAATATTACTGGGATTTGCAGTTTAAAGATACATGGTGACCTTCTGTCTTACATAGTTGAAGCTTTCCAAATCTTAAATTTTAGTCAAAAATTTCACTGAAATATTGCCTTCATCATCAGCAGCAATCAAGTAGAAACCAGAAGTCTATTTTCCAGCTAGTTCTACACATGCAGAGATTTCTCAAATATCTTCAATGCCGAAGAAAAAGTAATCAGAGTAATATTTTTTCCCAAAAAGTTTTCATGAAAAGTGGCTTAGTTTTGTTTTGTAAGGTCTCTCCATTTGTTATGAGTTTAAGAATATGCAGTACAAAACACAGACTGTGCCTAGGCTATATGAGAGACCCTTAAAAAGTTAGTGTAGTCCACAAAAGATGTATGACTAAACTTACTGATGCATTTATGTAGAAGCTAGACTGCTTCAAAGACTCCCCAGTCAGATCTCCTGGCAATATCTGGTCTCTTCCATGTAGCTTAGGATGATGTAGCTTCACTCTTGTGAAGTTCCTAATGTATTGCTTGTGCCTCTCAAAGACAAATTTGAAATTGATCCCTTTTCCTTTCTGCCAGCAACTTACAAGCAATATTTGATGCTACTAGTTATCAGGAGTATGCAAAGACACAGAAGAATAAGGAGGCAAAAAGTAAAAACCAAGGCAATAATATTAAGATTAGACTGCTACTTAATGAAGACACCAGCATAACTTCTTCAGTCTGTATATATGGGGATTTATGCCTTTTAATTATTGTTACTTCTACCGTAGTTTTTTTTCTCTTCAGCTTTTTTCAAGGTTTCATGTGTTTAACGGAATCTTTTTATTAAAGTGGTGGATGGGATAATTTCAGAGAAAGTATGGATCTGTTTAAGAAGTGAGGCAATAAAATATAATGTTGGTGAAGATGGGGCAGACTACAGTGACTGGTTCAGGGATTTTGTCAGAAGAGCTTGTGACCTTTAAAAAAAGACCAATCATTTTTTTAAAGCATAGTCAAAATCCACTCATGATCCTAATTTTGAATAGGCAGTTTCACAGCAGTTTAGCACTTGTCACTCTCTCTGAACTACTAGTAGTTTGGTACAACTATCTTTTGTCCACAAAGTCGGGTCTATGTGTGCATCATTATACATACAAATCACAAATATACATCGAAATACTTCACTGTTGGACATAATATTGGAGGTAGTTATACCACAAAAATAATCCTTTATGGGAAAATATGAAGGGCACATGCACAATGTGTTTGAAGCGTTTCATTCTAATCACACTGTCTTACTGTGAAATAAAATTCTAATGCATTCTGAAATTAAACTACTCTTAGCAGTTATCCTGAACTTGTTACAGTAAATAAAGATAGGGCATTGAAATACAAAGAACAGCCAGCAATGACTTTTTGAAAAACAGCCACAACAACTGAAATAAAAGATGGTGAATTTATACTGATTTGCTAGATACATGTGTTCCTGATGTTCATGACCTCAGGAAGTGACAGCATATACAAATGCACCCAGAATATAACATACGAACAATTAAATTTTTAAGCCTGCTTCTGGGTGGGGTGGGCAGGGGCTTGCCTATGTTCATTTTTTTCATTTGATTTTTGTGAACTGCTTTATTCTCAATGTTTATTACCAAAATAAGATGTATACTAGGTCAGCCACTCTCCATAGACTGGCCTGGCTGAGATGTATCTCCCTGAGAAGAGCCCAGCACAGAGCTTGTCTTCCTGAAAGGCTCTCCCACCTCTGGTACAAGCAGTGTAGAGTTCATGAGCCCCATCCACTGCAGAGTAATCACTTTGCATTTCCCAGAAGGATCAACACCTGTTAGGGTGAGTTCACTAAAGAAAAGCTGCCAGCCTATTTTATGGCAATAATAACAATTCACGTAGTATGGCTAAATCATAAACATAAGATTACAATAAAATGCAATATCTGCATAAATCTGTCATCTGAAGGATACAGCTGGAAATGCCTGTACCTCACCCCTCTGTGCAAAATTGCTAACTGTTTGTTATCAGTGAATTCACAAAGCCATCGCTTACAAAACCAGCAAGTATCTGCGGAGTCAGCTATTGGAAATGTATGCAGGCAGGAATCCAATGCTGGGACTTCTGTTTATTTTAAACATCACACCCTGTCCCAGACTGAACATTAGCCATTTTTCTTTTTCTTATTCACTCCCAGTTGTTCATTACTTGTGTGTGTGTGTGTGTGTGTGTGTGTTTTCAGCTTTACAGTTTCAGTGCCTTAGATATATTTGCTAAACTCCTCTCTTGACTCAATGCACTTCAAAGAATGATTATAATTATACTATGATAGTTAAGGTGCATGGTACTTCTTGAAGACCAAATGGGTGTCTGAAAAATTTTAGTAGCTCTTGGTTGTGTGCTAACAGGGAGTTATAACTCATCATTATTTGTCAAAAATGCCCCACATCTGCTGAATTTCTCTTACAAAAGCAAAAGACACTTTAGATAAAGTACAATTTTCTAGTACAGGGTGAAATTTCTGGTTGTTTTCTCATCTTTTAATTTTGAGGCACAGCATATGTGTCATGTTGATGATGGCTTCTGAGTGTAATTAGCTCCCTCAGATTCTCCTCTTACTATCCAAGGCTGTGGATAGTAAGATGACTGTGAGTGTAAACTGTCTGCCCGTGGCCTAGACAGGTATACTCTTCTCTGGGTAAAGAATTGGCTGGAGGGCCATGCCCAGCGGGTTGTGGTTAATGGAGTTAAGTCCAGCTGGCGTCCCGTTACGAGTGGTGTCCCCCAGGGGTCGGTACTGGGGCCTATCTTGTTTAATACCTTTATTGATGACCTAGATGAGGGGATTGAGTGCACCCTCAGTAAGTTTGCAGATGACACCAAGTTGGGAGGTAGTGTCGATCTGCCTGAGGGTAGGGTGGCCATTCAGAGGGATCTGGATAGGCTGGACTGCTGGGCTGAGGCGAACGGGATGAGGTTTAACAAGGCCAAGTGTCGGGTCCTGCACTTTGGCCACAATAACCCCATGCAACGCTACAGGCTTGGGGCTGAGTGGCTAGAAGACAGTGATGAGGAAAGGGACCTGGGAGTGTTGATAGATGCAAGGCTGAACATGAGCCGGCAGTGTGCTCAGGTGGCCAAGAAGGCCAATGGCATCCTGGCCTGTATTAGAAACAGTGTGGCCAGCAGGAGCAGGGAGGTGATCATCCCCCTGTACTCAGCTTTGGTGAGGCCGCACCTCGAGTACTGTGTTCAGTTTTGGGCCCCTCACTACAAGAAAGACATCGACGCCCTGGAACGTGTCCAGAGAAGGGCAACGAAACTGGTGAGGGGTATGGAACACAAGCCTTATGAGGAGCGGCTGAGGGAGCTGGGATTGTTTAGTCTGGAGAAGAGGAGGCTCAGGGGAGACCTCATTGCACTCTACAACTTCCCGAAGGGAGGTTGTGATGAGGAGAGGGTCGGCCTCTTCTTCTAGATAACTAATCATAGGACTTGAGGTAATGGCCACAAGTTGCACCTGGGGAGATTTAGATTAGATATCAGGAAAAACTTTTTCTCTCAGAGGGTGGTCAGGCACTGGAATGGCCTGACCAGGGAGGTGGTGGAGTCACCGACCCTTGCGGTTTTTAAGAGGCGCCTGGACAAGGTGCTACAAGACATGATTTAGTAGCTTAGTGGGTAGTATTGGTGATAGGATGACGGTTGGACTAGATGATCTTGAAGGTCCTTTCCAACCTTGTGATTCTGTGATTCTGTGAGTATACAGATCTGTTGGAGCACACAGTAGCTCTAATTAGGATCTTGAGACAAGTGGTAGTTGGGTTGGGTGGATGAGAACCCAAAATGGACAATGGCATCCACTTACCTGTGCTGACTGGGTTTTGGGGAAGCTGAAAGTCTGAACTGAAACTTTAAATTAATCCAGGTGTTTCAGATTGCCAACACATGGAGTATTTTCAAACACTAGATACTACTGAAATTCTTGGCTCACATGGATGGAGCTTTGGTAGAGTTGTCCTCATTTTACAGCAAGACTGAATATGTTTTGTAATATGCTGTATAAGACTTGGGCAGTGTTTGAACATGTACATTGTTAGGGTGTATAGACAAATTACTTTAAAAGAAAAAAATAGAATACTCACTTGGCTTCAATATTTGGCTTTAGAATCACAGAATCATAGAATATTCCGAGCTGGAAAGGACCCACAAGGATCATCGAGTCCAACTCCTGGCTCCACTCAAGTCTACCCAAAAATTCAGATCATATGACTGAGAGCGTTGTCCAAACGCTTCTTAAACTCCGACAGGCTCGGTGCCTTGACTATGTCCCTGGGGAGCCTGTTCCAGTGCCTGACCACCCTCTCGGTGAAGATCCCCTTCCTGACACCCAACCTGAACCTCCCCTGTTACAGCTTGACTCCATTCCCTTGGGTCCTATCGCTGGTCACCAGAGAGCAGGGATCGACGCCTGCCCCTCCGCTCTCCCTCGTGAGGAAGCTGTAGACCACCATGAGGTCTCCCCTCAGCCTCCTCTTTTCCAGGCTGAACAATCCACATGACCTCAGCCGCTCCTCATATGTCTTCCCCTCTAGGCCCTTCACCATCCTTGTAGCCCTTCTCTGGACACTCTGCAATAGCCTCACATCCTTTTTGTACTGTGGCGCCCAAAACTGTACACAGTACTCGAGGTGAGGCCACACCAGTGCAGAGTAGAGTGGGAAAATCACCTCCCTTGACCAACTAGCAATGCCATGCTTGATGCACCCCAGGATACAGTTGGCCCTCCTGGCTGCCAGGGCACACTGCTGGCTCATATTCAACTTGCTATCTACCAAAACCCCCAGATCCCTTTCTGCGGGGCTGCTCTCCAGCATCTCGTCCCTCCATCTGTACATGTAGCCAGGGTTGCCCCTGATGAGCTTCAGCATGTGTAGGTGTAGCATAAATAGATGTATGTAAACTCAGTGTGAAAACTCATGAGCAGTGTAGTTATGAAACCTGATCCAGTATTAATGATTGCTGATGAGAAGTCAATCACCATGTCTTGATTCAGAGGAGGATCTTTCATTCCCAAAGCCACTTGAGCCATACATTTACTCAGATACATCCAATAAAAGCTTATTCGACTCCAGTGCTCTTTAGGCTGATTTCCTATGGAATTTTTCAGGCCTACTGCCTCATTGGGTGGAAAGATGCAATCTCAGAGATAATCACATTTAAAAGATGCTGTGAAAGTAGTGACCAATGGAGAAGGGAGACATTCTAGATGACCTGACTGAAGAGAGGTAAGTTCACAGCTTCTTAGAGATTCCTGGTGATGAAAACTTTTCAGGATTGGAAGCATCCCTTTGAAATACAGGGCATGAAAGATTGCAGCTGCCTGCCTTGTCTGCTTGTCAAGCTGAGGAAGCCCCTTTGCTCACAGTCATCTGTATGCAATGTCCTCAAATGACAGTGCAGCCCCCTTCTAAATAGCAGGGAAGTTACACAGCTGGGCAACAACTACTGCTTTATAACTTGAAAGCTTGTGAATTGTATAAGGCAGGTGGGGAAAAAGTCTGCTAGACCCCTTAAGGTCTTGTGTTCCCCCCCCCCGTTCCCCCTCCCAAAGTACTTATGAGTATTTGGCTCGTAAGACTGAGACACAGACACGTTGGAGACAAGGTAGCATTAATTCCTCTAATCGGGAAAGCATTTGTTTTATCGCACTTTGCTGCAAGAGAGAAAGAGTCCTGCAGGGTCAGACTGCTGCCACTTGCCACAGAAGAGCATTCGGAGCTCTTAACTCCAATTGTGCTCCTGTGGAGTCTCCATTCAGGCTTATTCTGGAGAGTAAGAGGCCAATTTAACCTGCCATGTAGCATGCAAGAGTTTGCATTATGTAACCTGCTACACGTTAATAGCTCTGACTTCTATTAACTAACCACAGTAATTCAGAAATTATCAGAGAAACATAAATTAAAAAATATGGAATACAAAAGAATAAAAATATGTAGGCATTGAGGTCCTTGGGATCCCTAGTGTAGGCTGGAGAAAGAGACAGTAGCTGGTCCTGGCTCAGCTGCTGTTTATCATATAACTCAATTGAATCAAGTGGAAATAGCTCTTAAAAACTCCTGTCTAGCAGAAATGGAACTTGATGACTTAAACTTGTATGAACATATTTCAGTGTTGTCTGGAGCTTAAAATACTGATCATGCTATGAATTGGAATTTTTTTTTTTCTTGTTGGTATTGTTAACACTTTAGTGTCACTGGCTAACCTAACTCACACAGTCAGGGTTTTGTTTGTTTTCAGGTTTCACAACCTTCTGCCTANTCAAGTGGAAATAGCTCTTAAAAACTCCTGTCTAGCAGAAATGGAACTTGATGACTTAAACTTGTATGAACATATTTCAGTGTTGTCTGGAGCTTAAAATACTGATCATGCTATGAATTGGAATTTTTTTTTTCTTGTTGGTATTGTTAACACTTTAGTGTCACTGGCTAACCTAACTCACACAGTCAGGGTTTTGTTTGTTTTCAGGTTTCCACAGCTTCTGACTAACATTTGTATAAAGCTTTATATCTTTCATTGATGGGTCTTCTCTCTAGGGTTCATTATGGTGAACCCTGGAATGTCATAAAAAAAAAAAAAAAAAGCCTACCTATATTTTGGGCGAACTAATCAGTTAGTTTTGAGGAATGAAGGCTTTGTAGAAGCAAGGGAGTCTGTGCCATTCTGTCATCTACCATACTTAAAACTTGATACGGAATTCAGTCCCTCTACAGATGCTTCATCTGAATTTGACCTATGTTTTTTTTTTCTCTCTGTTTTTTTTTTTCTCTCCCCCCCATCTTTCTGAATATGGCTTCTATTTTTTCATGTAAAACTTAGACACCAGTATTTGCTGTGACCTTTATTTTTTTTAATGAGACAACCGGATAAACCTGTTCAGATCTGTTTCAGACATCTGTAATGAAATTTGCTTCTCAAAGTACCTAGGTTTGCTTTCTTTTGCTGTTCAACTGATAGAGCAAATAAAAGCCTGCTAATTATGCTAGTTATCCAAGTTATTCTATTGGTAAGATAAGGCACTTGACGAGAGTTATTGGTTTTAAGCTATTTGGTTGACTTTCTCGTATTAAATCAATCAATTTAAGGGGCACACTAATAAGTAAGAAGATCCGGACCTTTGTTCTTTGCTTGTTTTCCTCAAAAAATGCATGGGTCAGAATTTTATCTACCATATAAGGACCACCATTCTGATGCAAAGTAAGCTTTGGAAAAGATAGATGTATCCTGTCACTCAAATTCCATGTTATTATGCATTAGAAATGACCTGAGTGTCAGTCCTATTAGATACCTTTAACCTCTGTGTGAATCTAAGCTGAACACTGGAGGTAAACATGAACTCTCAGACTTAGCCAGCTTGAAATATACATTTGTGTCAGCAGAAAAATTTCATTCCAGACATCTGAGGTGTATTAAACATGGGATTGCTGTTCAGTGAACCTTTAACCATTTTTTTTTTTCCTGAAGCATTTCATTAGAGAATAATTCAGACATTCAAAATAATGAAATGAGTGGGATGTTTATATATTCATTAAAAAAAAACTAGCTTATATAGTTGTGATCAGATTATATTATTTACTGGGTTAAAAAAAATGTAGATAGAAATCCTTATTCAATTTCGTATTTAATATTTCATTTAGGCAATTTCATTTTAAGAACAATGGGCAAATCCCTGAGTAAAGACAAAGCAAACAAACAAAAAGAGGAAAAAACAAATGTTAAAAGAGAGTTCTCTGATACATCAGTTTGGACTGAATACAAGAATGATTTGGTTTCTGTTATGTAGAAGGTCAATTTAGTTGATCATAAATGGTCTTGTGGCCTTAAATATCCATGGGAAAAAAAAAATCCTTATTGATTTCATTATATTCAAGGATATAGATGAGGCAAGCCTAGAAAATCAGAAGGCAAATCCACCTAGAAAAAAACAATTTTATAAGGAAGGAGTGTAAAAATAATGATTACTTCCTTTGATGACACAAATATGAAATTATATTCAGATTTTTCTGCTGGTTGTCTGTAATATTCAAGGAATGTTCTCGTTCTCTCCATTTATAATTTATTTTGTGACTATATATATGTTTTGAGCAACTACATTCTATTCACTCCATCTTGCTATTTTAATGCAAATGATTACCAAATAATGATTTTCTACTTTGTTGGAGGATCTGCATCTGATAATTGAATATAACTAGAACTGTGCAACCAGAGCAGAAGCTGCAGATATTTAACAGGGATCAAAATCAATTATTGGGTTGCCTAACTCAAAACAAAAGCAAATTATTGCTATTAGCATATTTTTTCTTAAAAATAAATAAATAAAGATTATTCAAAATGTCTTGAAAATTAAAACAAAAAAATATACCAGGAGTTCATTTTTTTTCAGGTGACACTTAATCAGAGTAAAAGTCAGCCAGAGTAATTGTTTTTAAACAATCACTCTATCCTCATATTGTTTCCATCAATTTATTAAGCATCTCTGAATAACGATGGGCTTGTGAGATGAAGAGGTGAGTGTGGTTGTGAATTATGGAAGAAATTCTTATTGTGTTCCGAGGGAAGTTTATGATTTGGAAAATGATATACTCTACAAGTTTCTTCCACCCAGGAAACTGACTGAGTGCTGCCTTGATTTGTATACTCTTCTGTCTCCATTTAAAACTCTATTGTTTGTCACCTTCACACACACACACACACACACACACACAATTCAGAGAAATTCTTTTGCAGGTTTAATTCATTTTAGTTCAAATGACAAGTATTTTTATAGAAGTTTTTTGTCTTTTTGGTATCACTTTCTCTTACAAGGCACACACTGTATAATCAGCCAACTACTCTATAATTATGTTGCAAAGACTATGTAAATACCTAATTATTTTCATGCAGATTCCTTGATAATTATACTACCAGTTACAAAGTAATTCAAAGAATAATTACCATGTAACTTCCACTTTTTAGATGTGAGGATAAGGCTTTGTTTTAAAGATATAGAGAAGTGCATAATTATCCTGAGGTTACATTCTACTGAGATTGTCGATTATCCTATATTTACAGTATTATTATATGGCTATTGGGCTCAGTATTGTGTTATTACAATTTGAAAAAAAAATCTTTGCTCTCTGCTTTGTAACAAGTATTAGACAATGCCAATGTTAACATTTTTATACTTTCTTATTCACTGAAATGGATTTTACACTTTTTTTTTTTGACTGTGAAGAAGAAAGTACTTTTTTTTTGTACTAAATTGTACCATGTTTTTTGAAGAAGCAAATGACGTGTGCCCAGATTCTTAAAGAGTACTTGGATGTTGGAAAGCTCATTTACGCCAAACATTTTTTAATTTCTAGAATGGGTACCACCCTGTATGGCTTATAAGAATAGTGAGGTGTCCTAGAAAGGATGTTGTCCATCTCTTAGACTAGCCCATAGGGAGACAGGGTGATGAGTGTCACCTGGAGTTCTCAGGACAGGGGTTGTCTTCTTCCATCTGCAACTGTATAAAATAGTCTTTGGGTAAAATATACAATTTGCACTTTACAGTATAAGTAACTCCAGAACTCCCATCTCATTTCTAGCCACAAAGCTACAAACTAATGAACTTGTTGCCATGTTGGCCCAATTAATCTTTCATTACATTATGGAAAATGAAACCACTCGAGTAGGAAGGGATGAGAATGTTCTTTTTCTCCTTCTGAGAAGCCTGGTGTTTTGTGTGCTGGCTATAGCCAGTGGAGGTTTCTTATAAAACGTGCTGAAAGAACAGGGCATACAGTGTGATTCATTCCTGTTATACAGCACAAATACTCTCCCAGTTATTTTTTGATGCTGAATTTAGATGTGCTATACATCACCACTGAAGTAACAGGGATGCACTTGCAGGATCCCACCCTAGCTATCTCATAGTAGGCAGTAGTTGAGCAAAGAGATGGATCCCATTACTGAGATTACATAGGACCAACTTTACACATAGGCAAAATAAATGGTTGCCCAGGGCACCATGTTGGTGGAGGGGTTGCAAGTTCATCACCCGCTGGGTACAATGTCTGGGGAGTCTCATATTGGCAGCCTGTGACTGCCTGATACCACCTGAGCTCCTCCTCCAGCACAACCCTTCCAGGATGAGCCCAGCCACAGAGCCTGGGCAAGCTCCAAGTAGCACCTGGGCTCATGCTACTAAGTAACACCACCACTTGAAATTTCACCTCTGCTCTCCGTGCTTCCACCCATACAGGTAGCAAGTGTCTCTATCTTTGAGGGACCAAATGAGAAGGAGGGAGCCAGTCCCTGCTCTTTCTCTACTCCTATGACAGCACTGCATTCACCTCGTGGGAAAAAGGCATCATTGCTCGGCATAAGTGAAGCAGACAGGGAAGCTTGCTGAGTGATGGCTGATGCTTGTGGGAGCTTCTCTGTAACTGTCACGTCTAAATTTTACCAATAAGTTATTTTGTAGAAAAAGGATGGCAACACTTGGTATTGTTTATATTGCTGAGAAACCCTGAATGAGCCATGGAACTATTTTCATTACAGGACTGAGCATGTTTTGGTAGCTCTGTTGTTACAACTATGTTTACAGTGTATAAAAGTTTGTAAAAGCCAACACTACCAGCTTTGGAATCTATTGCATCTAGTGTAAGAATGCAGTAGAAATTCCAGATATATAGGCATGCAAGATATCTCAAAGAGCATAGTGATGCTGTAGCTACCAGTTTTGAATGCAATGTACCTTTTTTCTGCTGTCTTTGCACCACATTTACCTGAGATCTGTTACATTTGATTCTTTTTACTCAGGCAAAGAAACAGAGGGGACCATGCTTCCCTCTTGCACTCGCCCAATGCAAATAACTCAAGTGGCATTATATCAGCACCAGCTTGGCTTGGAGGGGGATTTGCTTTGTGATTCTTCAACATGGATTTTAACCAATACTCTTTACAAATGAAGCATGCTATCCTGGCTTTTGATCGAGGCTTGCACATGTATGTATTGTTTTGCACCTAGGAAAACAGGAAACAATCCTTCATGTATGTGTGCGTGTCTATTTTATATCTGTGGATATGTATATATAAAATACATATAAGTGAGTGTGTATTTTTTGTATATGCATGTACATACCAGACAATGGCTGATCCTAAGAAAACGCCCCATTGAAAATGACAGCTTGCTGTCAGACACTTTAGTATCACATATCTAAGTCACTGAAACTGCTAGACAGCATGTCCTTGGGGCTCCCTGATAAGTTTCAACTGGTACCTTTCAAAAGCATCCTGCTACTGACACCCTGGAGCTTTTGAGATGTTGTATAGGTGACAAAAGGGGCCACAGCAAATCTGAGCTGCCAGGGAACCGCTTGGATAATCTATAAGAACAGATTGCCAAAACATATTGTTTCATTAGACTGGAGGACAATCAGACCTGAGATAATTTTTTATGTGGTTTCAATGTTCCAGCTTTTCTTTCTATGGCAACTGGCCAGTACTTCCAGTGTAAAATGTACAATGGGCAGTCAGGACCAGCAACATTGCTCTTATTTGGCAAGACTTAGATCTGCTTACTGCATTGTTTTAAAAAGCCATTTGGGTTGTTAATTCCATCTTTTCTTAACCTGGCTGTTCAGATGTTCCATTTTTGGGAATGGCTTCAGCCAGCTGGTATAACAAATGATGAAGAGTAAGAGTTGAACCTTTCCATGCTCACGGGATATAACTTCTTTTAGAAAAAACAAATACATGAGACACATCTCCTGTGGGCTGAGCCAATCTCTCCTTTCCTGCATACCCCTTGAAGGATATGCACAGCGAAAAACACAAAGCTGCACTGTGAAATAGCAGGAATCTACCTATTCCCGAAGAGCTGTATTGGTCTCTGATTGCTGCAGCTGTTCAAATGATTCAGGTACTGAGAAAGTCATGACTCACAGCACTGTTACTGGAGCAGCCCAGTCTCTCTCTAATGGTGAGTGTCTGACTTGCTGGGTATGATTTCTCTGGGAGATGTATGATGTACAATACCAGGAAGATTACACAGGATGTGTGTGGGTGTTACAGATGGCACAGGAGTATGTGTGCAGGGCTAGAGCACACATGGAGCCTTGGGGCTTGTTATACCATATTTAACCAAAAAAAAAAAAAAATAAAAAAAA
>VXAL01014762.1:28843-40992 GCA_013399475.1 Chauna torquata
TTCTGTGAATACCCTATCACAGTCTGGTTCTTGTCTTCTTTCTATCTGATCCTTTTGAATCCTGCATGCTTGAATGCCCAGTGGTATGGCTTTTACAGGAACTGTTGAACCTGGTCTCAGCCTAGCCTTTTTTATAATCTCCACCTGGTTCACT
Source organism: Chauna torquata (assembly GCA_013399475.1). NCBI lineage: Eukaryota > Metazoa > Chordata > Aves > Anseriformes > Anhimidae > Chauna > Chauna torquata. Next base: position 28,998 of record VXAL01014762.1, read on the forward strand.
GAATATAGGATGTGAAACTGGTTGGTGAACTCACTTGTGTTTCCTGGGTGAATGCTTTAACTATGGGGCTATAACAAAAAAAAAACAAAAAAAAACAAAAAAAACCACCAAAAACAAACAAAAAAAAAAACAAAAACCCACAAAAAAACAAACAAAACACCAACAAAAAACAAGTTTAAATGAAAATACAGTTTATACTCTATATTTTGTACCCAACTGTCTGAATTTAGTGCTAAGTATGCTCAGAGCACATTGACTGCACTCAGTATCCCAAGGTCTTGAAAACAAAGAAATCTCGTTTGTGAATTGCAGATTTATGTGGGAAGAAAATTAGAGACAGATGTTCAGGTCAGCTAAGATGACGGAACCAGTACCAGAATTTCACGTACTTAAGTAAATTTAGGTTGAAAATATGAGATGACAAAAAGGAATGAAACTAATGGATTGAGTTTTTATGGGTTACTCTCTGATAATTAAACACTCAAAAACCAGTTAAAATAAAATGTATGAATCTTCTTTGTAAAGCTCACCTCGAAAGCCCTATCATAAAAAGCATGTTGGAAGGTGGAGGGATATTGATTTAGTTTGAAAAGGAGACACATAAGTTCCCAAGGAAGGAGAACAGATTAGGATCATGAATTATTCCAAAAGCACAGACAAGGAGACAAAGGGAAGAGCATTCATGGAAATGTTCATGTGAAGTTTTATCTGGGAAGAATCATCCCCATTATCTCTCCTGACTGATGTTTAGAAACATGTTCTGAGTACTGGGTAGGTGACCCATGGTACTTCTAGCTAGAGTGGCTTTTGGGTTTCAGATTAATGCAATTAATCATGTGATACATCTATCATAAAGGTGCACTGCTATTTCTTATGAGATCTATAAATTTTCTGGTAGATGACTCTTCTCATCAAACAACTACAAACAAATGCTTACTTTAACATTTCACCTAGGGAGTTTTGAAACACCTTGTGAATTAGGGGATGGTGAAGCAATGTGTACGGGACATTTAAGAGGAAATGGGCACAGGGGCTGCTGGAAGTCTGGTATCATCTTATATGGGGACATAAAGTACCAGGTGCTGAGAGGGTAGAAAATACTGCTGAAAGTTCCAAATGTGAAGCCACGTCTGCTGTCTGAAGAGCACATTTCTGCACACACCCAGTAAAGGTCAGGAACATTGTCGGTGAAGATATCAAAGGACATACCTTTTGATATTTTGCTTGGAAGTCATATTATATATGTGAGCCAGAAATCCTGTCCTGTCCTCACTAAAAGCACAGACAGCTGGCTGCAGAAATGCAGCTGAGGGCATCAGGGAAAATACATGAGGTGGTGGGGAAACACAAGGGGAGGGAAGGTCAACATCCTCTCCCTCCATTACAGACAAAAGTTGGGGCCCTTATCCTCAGGACACAATCATGGTGCGTGTAAGCTGATATGATTCAGAGTGAGCAGTACCTCCACCCATTTCCACAGGGAAAGCATCAGGTACATTGGTTAACTTGGAATAAGTGCTATGTGACCATGGAGGATAACCTACTGCATATTATTAGTGGGAAATCAGGGACTAAGTGTTCTGCATTGTGATGTACTTGAATTTGGGGAAGTAGGGTCAAACAGAAGCAGCTGAAACACTAAGCATCCATCCATCCATTTGCAAAGCAGCACTGTCAAATATGTGAGCCTTGACAGAAAATTCTTGGGAAAGAATGAAGAAGTAAAGAGAGTGACAACAAATTTTATGGGCTCATTTTACCAGAGACATTGAGTTACAATTACATGTGCTTGGAATGAAACATAGGCTCATTTAAAAGAAAGGAGGATTTGGGGCAATGAGGTCACAGAATGGAATATGAAACTTTGACTAGGGAAACTGACATTTTGAAGCTGATGTCTGATATTTTATGATGAATGCATTGTTGATAAGAAAGTACTCCAAGAGAAATATTTTACTGTAAGATGTAACAAATGTACCGTCCAAAAAGGAGTTTGTAATCAAACTTCCCTCCCAAACTTGTAGGATAGCTACAAAATAGATCTGCTCAGCTATTTCACTAGGGTTCAGGAGATGTGGAAAACAAGGGATATTATCAGTACCATATTGTATAAATATAATATGCTCACTAATTTATCTACTTCATTTTATTCTGCAGACTGCATGGTGTTAAATCAAAAGAGACTTCTATAGGGAAAAATGAAAGGAAATGAAACAATTACCAAGATCAGGAAAAGAAAGAATGACAGCCATTTTTTTCAAAGAGTATACCAAAAATCCTTCAGAAAGATGTATGTGAAAGCTTTTGGGTAATGATATCAAATCTACCATAATGAAGCTAATGATGTATTTTCTAGAGCAGTGGTCCCAGGAGCAGAATTTAGGATTGAAGGGGCACCTCACAGTTAAATATTGTTTCTAGAGAGGGAGGTAGAAAAAAAATGAAGCTGAGTAAAGTAGCTGGCATGTATTTATAGGTAGGGATGGGACCTTATTCCATTCCTGTCCCTACTTTATTGCTGGTTTCTGAGATGTGCTCACCAGGTTGTCTGGCAGCTAACAGGGAAGGCAATGAGATAGTACAGCAGCCCTGTGTGTCTGCTGCTACGCTGATGTGGGTGCAGCTGGGCAAAGAGAAGCTTACAAATACTTGCAAATGAAGAATAAATTTAGAGAAAACCACATGCAGGCTTGCTATTTTAACCCTGTTCTGTGCTTATTGTTTGTACTTGGCTGAGTATAAAAAGAGCTCATTTTAAAGAACCTGCTTTGGGATTAGTTTAATTAATGAAGAGCCAGAGAGAAGTTTTTGGCATGTTCCTCTGTAAGAGCTGGGGCTATCTGTGTGGCAGAGACTGAAAAACTGCAATGCAGAAGTCCAGTTCAAATATCGTCAAACAATTTTTTCTCTCTTGTAAGAAACAATGCAAGTCTTATGACCTGAGGGTGGTGTGCAAGACAAATTGCAAAGGAATGTAAAACGCAGTTTGCCCTGTAACAGGAGTATGTTCCCCTGGTGGGAACAGTTGAGGTGGGAGTCAAGTGGTATGTGGATTCATTGGAAGGAGCCTGGACTGAATGTGGTTTGGGCAGGCAAGGGCAAGACTTCCGGTTTGGCCAGGGAACAGGTACATGTTTAAGTGCTGACTAGGTTATATACAGGCTTCACTGAGGCTCTAGCAAGTAAGATCAGATCAGTGATAACATGGGCCAAACTCCATGAATATGTTCCTATGTATGATAAAACTACTTTTATACTTTTTTTCTGCACGTCAAGTATTAAGGTGTAAATGAAGGCTCTGCACAGTTTCCTAGTGTCCTGGAAATGTGTCCGTATATATACAAGTTGATACAGTGTTCTAAGAAATGAATCTCGCCACTGCAGCACTTGCTTTGATTCTCAGTTGGAGTAAGGCACAAGGTTTATGCATTGGTTAAAATATGGAAACCATTCCAAATGTATTGGCATATAAAGACGGAAGTTCAGAGTTAGTTGTCCCATGTAAAAATATTGTGTAAAAATAGATGAGCAAAAATATCCAAAATTCATACGGAAATTTCCTCATTACTGGGATCACAAAACATACTGGCCCCTGGGTGCGATCCTTAAGGCCAAAACTCCCCAAAGCCCATGAAGCTGCTGTAATGGAGAAGGATGCTTTAAACAGCACTTCGTGAAGTCGGCACAAATCCTATGAAATGCTTAATGGATCTTGGGTCTGTCTAAGGTAAAGTTGGCACATTGAATTGGACTATTGTCCAGCATTTCTCCTCAAAATCACCTCTGCTTGTATTTATAAAGCCTGGGCAGGAACCATAGCATGAATACAATTTTTCATACTAAATATAGTGTTGATATCCATTGTTCTTTGTCAGAGATTTTAGATTATAGGCACCGGATTTTTCAAGGTGCTAAGCAAGTTAGGAACCTTCACTGAAATGAACTTCTAATCCCCTCCCCCGCCTCCCTCCCCCCCCAAACAAAAATGAAACAAAACAAACAACAACAACAACAAAAGATGACCCACCACCAACAAAACAACAACGAAACTAGCAAGAAAAAAACTTTTATTATACCATGGCACTATGAAAAATGCCACTTTGAACTTTAACATTGGTACTTGATTAGGGCCGCCAGGCCAGGGATGAGTAATTTTACTGAGCCTGTGTTACACATCAAAATTTTTATAAGATTAAAGGCACATGCTAACTATTTTAGTAAGTGGAGGCAAAAAATGGATCTAGAAACAACACAGGAGGTGTACGTAACAATGTTTCCCCAAAGGCTCCTGTCCTTTCAATCTAGGATGGACAGATGAATAGATGGGTAGATGGATCCCAGGAGGATGTGACAATATTAATCTTAGAAGTCCCTGCTGATTTAATGTCTCTGACCACAGAGTCTCATATTACTCAGCCAAGATGAATAACCTTGTGACTATTAACATGACGTCGCTCTATGGAAGTCGTGCTCAAATCCTTTGTAATGCTCCATATGGCTCAAGAGTTACTAGTTGCGCGTGTAGCTGTAGATGTTATTTCAAAAGCAAGTAATCTTTCAAAAGTAGGTGTATAGGTGGAGAACAAAGTGATCATTTAACATTTACCCTTGTTACTCTGTCTGATTAGATTACAGACCACTGTAAAAATTCTTCTGTGATGGTAACATTCTGCAAATAAGAGGAACTATATGTTTTATCACCTGTACGCTTCCAAAAAAAAAAAAAACCACAAACAAACTATATTGTATCACTTTCTATATGACACATTCTTTCCAAAACATTAAATACATTCAATGTCAAATTCAGCTTACTTAAAATTTAACTTAGACAATTCTGCACTCAGAATCAATCCTGTAGAGCAACTTTCTCCCATTCTGACACTGTCTGTGGATTCTAAATCAGTGCAAACTGCAAAATGAGAAACTCTCAAAGCTGTAATTGAAAAAAGCAATTGCCCTACTTCATTAATTCCACCAAGAATTTGATGTGGGATTTACACTCATACTCCCACTTTGATTTCTTTTTAGTCCATAAACTGGTTTGAGGTCTTATTTATATTACTTCAGTCATTTCTCTAACTTTGCTGAAGACAGCAAATAAATCTGTCCCTTGTCTTTCTGATTGCTGGGTTCTTTAGCACATACTGAAGGTTTTTCATGCTTTGTGTGTGGTGATTTTGTGACGTAGAATATTGCTTTATATTGAAATAACAGTATCAAATTAATTTGATCTGATCCCTGGAGCTGAGTTCCAACCACCAGGCCACATAGGGAGTATATCTTTTATTTATAATTCATTTACTACTGACAATCATAGTGGCAATTTCATTAAATAAAATATACCCCAAACCTAAAAGCCCATTAATATGAACTTATCATTGATCTGATTTTATTAACTTTACTGACTTGTTCTATTTGTTTCCAGAGGATTAATACAAGTATTTTTCTACTATAATCTTTTTTTTTTTAAATATCTCTGTACAGAATTGTCTTAAATAGTTCAGAAATACATGATCCAGATGGAGAAAATAAATGAACTGTCTTCTCTTCTAAAAATAACCTTTTAAACAGGTCACTATTCTTTAAAATATAGAAAAGGTTAGTCATTCTAAAAGTCAAAGCTGTCTGGAATTACTTCTCTAAGGGTAAAAAATAAAATAAACTTTTCAAAACTACTGCAGGCTGAATAATAATCCAATTTTAACCTTGCTAACATTTTTTTTTTGAATAGTGCAGAGTAGTCCCCCTTTCTTATCAGTTGGGCAGGGATTTCCTGCTACTGAGCACACATTTGTGTCTTAGATAATATAATAGGTATGTATATTAACTACTGCATTGCTTTTACAGTGCACCACAAATAACCAATAGAAAGATGTTTTGTCTTTCTCTCAAAAGATATTTTCTACTGTCTATATTAGTTGGAATTTCAGATCATGTGCAATCATTTTTTCATTTTGCTAAGAAAAAAGAAAAGGAAAAATATGTATTACAGCTGTTGTGATTATTAATATAAAGCCTTAACTTTTCTTACAGAGATTAATTTGAAATGACACTATAGAGCTTGACGGTTCTTGTTGCTTATTTTCATTTCCTAGACAATTTTGCATGCTAGTAACACAGAGACTTGGTCTTAGGCACCAGCTTTGTTGTTTTGATTATTATACTAAATGAAATAAATATTGAAACAAATAGACAGTAAGCCTAACTAACGACTAAATTACTATGCCAGATACATCTTGGTAAACAATTACTGAAGAGAAATTCAGCAATATATAATAATAAATGATTTGATATTCAACTGATAAACACCTTTTCTGCTGGATGAGGGACTAAGATGCACAAAAATTATTGGCTTTGTTTGGAAATTTTGAGGTGCTCATAACTTTATAGTACATGTTATTTCCTTCTATAATTCTGTCATTTCAGGTCACCTTAATATTGCTTCTTCCATCTCTGTATTTTAAGGTAGTTGAAGAAACTTATAAGCAAAGCATGACTGAGCCAGCCTTGTGTGTATTAATGAATGATATTAAAAGTCGAATCTTGTAGATCAGAACTTGTCCTCTTCAGCAAGGGCCCAGAGAATGCTACTATAAAAACCTGACAAATCATCCAGATTTAGCAAGCTATCCAAGCCTCTGTACCTAGAAACACATTGCCACACCAAATTCTGTGAATTATTAATTAAGTTGTTAAGCTGAGATATGATTCTAAAATTCTAAAAATACAATTCTTTCTTCAAATAAATAAAAAAAATTGAAGCATATCTGCGCTAACCCTGCAATTAGATATAGTAGAATGGTAAGTTTTAAAGGAGTACTCTGAAGACCTGCAGGTCAGTAGATTATAAAGAATATGTGCAAGTATGTCCTGCATGAACATGATTCAGATGATTTGTAAATTACAGGAAAAAAACCCTCTTTTGCTCAGTTTTGTCTTTGTCTCTATCTCATGCATAAATTTTATTTGAAAAGAGTTTTGCTAGAGCTCTGCGTATTGGTCATGACTTTTTCACCTTACTTTTCAGTTCCATCTGCTGATGCCTTTTTGGGTTTGGGGAATGCTTCTTTATGTGTGTCTATTTGTTATGGTAGGCCTTTAATTATGTATTTGGTATGAGTCATATGCCCTCTCTCCCTTCTCAGACAGGAGAAAAGCCTTGGAGAACAGAAAAATAAAAAATTAAAAAAAAAAAATCACAAAATCATCAGGAGGATCAGTTTGACCTCTTTCCAGCCTATATCCAGACCTTGTTGTTCAGTTTGAAGCACGCAAGCACCCCAGAGCTCTCGGAAGTGGATTTCCAGATAAAGACTGCTGCCTCCATGCTGCCTCCATGTCCTTTGTATTCCAGTCTCCCAGTCACTGCATTCTTCTATCTGTCTTGGTCTGGCAGTCACTTCTCAAATGCCTTTTGCTACAAATCCTAAGATTACAGTCAGCTGTTATCTCGTACAGATTTTACAATCTGATGAGCCATGAGCCAGCAATGTGCCCTTGTGACCAAGAAGGCCAATGGTGTCCTGGGGTGCATTAGGAAGAGTGTTGCCAGCAGGTCAAGGGAGGTGATCCTCCCACTCTACTCAGCCCTGATGAAGCCACATCTGGAGTACTGGGTCCAGTTCTGGGCTCCTCAGTACAAGAGAGACACGGAGATCCTGGAGAGAGTCCAGCGGAGGGCTAGAAAGATGATTAGAGGACTGAAGCATCTCTCTTGTGAGGAAAGGCTCAAAGAGCTGGGCCTGTTTAGCCTGCAGAAGAGGAGGCTGAGAGGGATCTTACCAATGTATATAAATATCTTAAGGGAGGGTGTCAACACAGTGGGGCCAAACTCTTTTCGGTGGTGCCCAGCGAAAGAAAGAGAAGCAATGGGTACAAACTGAAACACAGGAGGTTCCAGCTGAATATGAGAAAACACTGCTTACTGTGAGGGTGACAGAGCACTGGAACAGTTTGCCCAGAGAGGTTGTGGAGTATCCTTCTCTGGAGATTTTCAAAACCCACTTGGATGTGATCCTGTGCAACGTGTTCTAGGTGACTCAGCTTAAGCAGGGGGGTTGGACTAGATGATTTTCAGAGGTCCCTTTCAACCTCAACAATTCTGTGATTCTGTGATTCTGTGATGTGATGATAAGACAAAAACACTAGAAGTTAAATTTTCTTCATGTGTAGAAACTCTTCTCCATTAAGGCATCTGATCAGCAATTGAGAGAAGGAAGGTCTTCTGCACAGAATGGGCTCCTATAGTCATTCTAACTCACAATGTGATGTGTCATGCTTTTATAAGTGAAAGAGCAGTTTTCTCCTTTTTTTCTGTAATCTCTCTGTTAGGACTACTCCATTTATGTATTTACCACTTATGTGAAAATCTGCTGTGACTAGCAATTGCTTAGTTCCTACTAGTTACCAACGAAATTTAAGGTAATCCAGCCCCACGAAATTGCTTACCTTTTATTTTCAGTTTGGGTAAACCCAAATGTAATTATGTCCCATAGTGAATGCATTCAAACAAAGAGGGAGGGTTAGAAGAATGTTGAACAATGATAAGGTCATGGCAAAAAAAAGTCAGTTTATGGTAAAGGCCTAAAAGCTGCCAATGGAAAGAAAATTTAACTGCTAAAAGTTGCTAATAATGAAATGTAGTTGTTAATTTTCTCTGACTGTTTGACTAAGCCAAGTTTTATTGTGGAGTGGCACATATTTTGTTTTCCAGCCATTCTACCATGATGACTGGAGGTCATGAAGATAAGTAGAGTGCATGTCTTGTGAAATTCCTTGATTTCAAGGTATAAAGGATGAAATTAATTCCTGTGCCGTCATGGAGCATACTGAGTGCCATGCTATGGGAAGCTATCATGCTCATTTCTGGAGAGGGGCCAAAGACTCTTTTTAGCATGAAATCAGTATTAAATCCCTGCAGTGTTTAGGATTTCCCTTTTCAGACTTTTTCCTCCATCCTGTTTGCATTTATGTTGGTTTAGTCCAAGAAGTATGTTGAATTCTGGGGAATATATATATATTTCTTCCCTTGCTAAAGAAAATGTAAATAATCTTTCTGAGACAACTTCCCTCACAGTGTGATGGTAATAAGAAAACATATTACTTAAGAGTTATTTGTGCTATTTCATATGAAAAGTATTTCCCAAAAGATTCATAAATATTTCTCTACTGTAAAATCCTATTTTCCATTTTGTTTCGTTTGTTTCTCTGTACATTCTTAATGGCTTTAGTAACAAGCAGTCTGTCCAGAATTATAGAAAATCTCTTTCTTTGTGCTCATTAGAGCAATTCAGTGAATATTAAACATACCAGATAACTTAGTGTTTTGGTATCTATTTTATGACAGGGTAGTCCTAAACATTCCTAAACAGGTCACAGGCCTCAGTTTAAGGATGTTTGTTTGTAATAAAAGCTCTTTTGCACCTGGCTTTGTGCTTTTCAACAAACTGTTTTTCTCCAGGGTCCAATTACATCAAGCTTTTTTTTTTTTTTTTTTCAGTCAGCAAGGAGAAAGGATAATGGGCAAAACTCAAGTTACACCAAATATTTGGTCTAGAGTTTGGCTTTGCAATCTATTGGATATTACGCATAAGAGTTTGGAATCTCATGAGAACAATAGTTTACTAACTTGTGGATGTTTTAAAAGGCTCTAATTCAGAGTAGACTTCCTTTTTTTTTTTTTTTTTTTAGGTCGTATCAGAGCCTTTTTTCAGGAGCATGAACCATGTTTTAAGTAAATTTTCCCACTCCACCAAGAAAAAAAAGGTAGTGTTTTCCTTAGTAAAGTTTAATATGTTTATTAGTGGTTCTTATTCTGTGGAAGGGATTTAAGAAGCTGATTTGGATTATCTGGGCATGTTATTATTCTTTCTCATTGATTAAAAGCTGCTCTTATCTATACTATTGCTCTGTTCTGGTGCATGAAGCAGAGGTAAGAGGAGCATGCTCCTATAAATAAATGTTCCAGAAATACAGTCTTGATGGAATAAAACAGAATAACTTGGAAACCACTTGCAAGTTATAGTTTCAAATTAAATGCAGTATAGAAATATACTCTATACTTACCATTGCACAAAGGTAGCAATGGCAAGTCTAAAACACTCTAACTTCAGGAACAAATACTTTTGAGAATGTTGCCCAAAGAATCCAGTGTCAGCTTAGGGAATTATAGGAAAAAGTGTGTGATTTCACTTACAAGTCCAAACAAAGAGTCCTCTGTATGAAACTGGTACTGGAATCAGAATTTTTCATTATGGAAAGAGTGTCATCTAACGCACTGTTAGATGATCCCAATACCTAGACATCACTTGTTTTCCATATTCTTCATTTGCAGCTTCTGTAGCTGCACTGATCTAAGAACGCAGAGGAATGGCTTGAAGTGAGAAATGACGTGCTTGATTAGATGAGCTGACATACAGTAGTCATATATTCTTGTATTAAATTAGACATCTAAAATGTTAATAGATTTATAGAAAAGCTGCTTATCATACCATTAAATTGTTTTCATAGTTCCAATATTCATCTCAGAGGACCTAGAATAAGTACAAATGCTGAAGTGACTGCAAACAGCCAGGTGTAATAATAGTGCATGTGGATGTTTTCATATTTGTTATTTTATTCAAGCTGACAGAGGAGAACAGAGAGACTTTCCAATATTGCTTTCCATTTACATTGTGATAGCAGACTGTGCAAGTAGTTAGACTAAAGCACATGAGACATTGCAAGTTATCTCACTAGTTTAACAGGCGGTAATTTGGGTTCCTGTGCAAACAGGAATGACAGATATTTTTAAAGCCATGTGTCTCAAAAGATCCTTTTTAAAATTGTCCTAAACTACTCCTAATGACATTTATCACAGATCAAATCTAATTCCTGGAAGATTCTGCACAGATTACAGACAGCTAAAAATCAATGTTTTAATACAAGGTGGTTAATCACAATTACTGTAATTTAAGTAATTTCTGATTTCAACAAGTGACTGAATCTTCACCCAAACAGGGCTGGGGTGAAACTCTGCTTATGAATCAGTAGACTCTTAGGTTCTCAAACCCATGCAATATTTATAATTAGGAAGTCATTTATCAGATTTTAATAATAGGTATTCAATCTTTACTGAGGCATACCTGCTCCAGAGGGTATAGAACTCATCATTTTCCTGCACATTAACAAGGTATGGGACACATTGCAAAGGCATAATAGACCATGTTTTCTATAATAATTGGCCACAAAGAGGGCACAGTTTAAGTCCCTCGCTGTCCTAAGGAAAAAACAAAGCTTTGACTACAAGCTGTTAAACCTCATCATGCCAAAGGTGTAAAGCCATGAATTTAAAGACATAGAGTGTGTGTTTTATTGTGCCTGTCTTTACCAATGGTTCTTTTCACAATTCTCTGAAGACTGGTCCTTGGCTATTAAAGAGGTCCCATTGATCACCTGCACTGCTGAACGTTGGGAACAAGGTATATTTTCTCCGCCTTTCCTTGATGTTCTCTTGTCCTCTATCCTTTGAGTCTTTACTTGTTCACTTGCTTACCAAGTCCTAACTTCTCTTTTTCTGTGGGACTTTAGACAAATGAGATGAGGAAAGAAAGAAAAGGGGAAATGATTTCTGAAAAATATATGATTGTTTCAGGTGTTCAGTTGTCATGCTGGAGATTTTGGATGTTACATTAACTGTACAGCATTACAAAGACTTTACATAGGCAGACTCTTCTGAGAGTAGTGCACAACATAGAGAATCTGCTTTTATGTTTATCTGGAATCTATTTTAAGGCATTTAAATGGCCGTTTGTTTGTTTTTAAACTTTATCTTCATGGAATCCTAATGTTTGAAAGGACAAATGACACTTTTAACTCTGGATTCCCTTGGTTTTGTGTGTATTTTAAGATAGAATCTTGACAATATTAAAGTGTAATTTCTTTTCATGTAAATGAAATACTTGAAGCTTAAGAATATGATTTAAATCTAAAGCATCCAAAAAAAAAAAAAAAAAAA
>VXAL01014772.1:3788-29429 GCA_013399475.1 Chauna torquata
GTTCCTGTGGTTAGGCAGAAAGGCTTTGAAAAGTGACTCCTATGTCATCAGCGGGGCAACGCATGCCAGAGTGGCTAGAGATCCCGAAGCAGTTGCCTGAAACCTGCGGCTCCGCTCTCAGGAGGTAGCGCCCTGGCAGGCGTGGGTCTGCTGGGACCCGGGGGGCAGCTCGCACCGAGCCCCCGGGCAGGGACCACTGCCCCGTGCCAGCCCGGGGAGCCTGGTCAGAGCAGACAGGGAGCCGTGCACCCGCCGGCTGGGCACGGGGCTTGGCTTGGGAGAGGTTTCTCCAGCAGCTGCTCCAGCCTCCTCTTCACCTGGGGTGAGTGGGTGGCCAGGGGCTGGGTCCCGGCTTGACCTGGCGTGAAACGGACTCGGCTCCGGCTTGGGGTGGCCCCAGCTCCCAAAGTGGCCCGGCGCTTCCTGCAGTGCCCGGGTTTGGGCAGGATGGGGCCACGGGGCAGTTCTGTCCTCGGGGGCGGTGGGGCCCCGTGCTGGGAACGAGCGCCTGGGAGGGCTGCGCTCCCCCGGGGCTTCGTGCAGCTGGGCCCAGGGCTGCGCTTGGAGGGGGGCCAGCTCCTTTCGCTGGCTGACCTTCGCCATCGCCCCCGGCGGAGCTGGAGCCCTGACAGAGCATTTCGTCAGCGCCGGCCGCCCGCCCGCGAGGCCGAACCCCGGGGGAGATGCCGTGCTTCTCCCCCTGCCGCCGCTCGCTTGGGCTGGGGGTCTCCCTGCGTCACTTCGTGCCCTTCCGTCCCCCGTGGGGTGACCCGGGAGCACCCCCAGGGTGGCACCGAGCGAACGCCGCGGGCACGTACGCTCCTCGCAGGAACGCGCGGCGTCATGCCGCAGGGGCAGCGAGCGCGGCGTCCGTCCCTGCAGCAGGCACAGGGACGAGCCTGGGTGCTGGGAGCGACCCGGGACAGAGGGAGAGCCTGGCCAGCCCCCTCTCGGGCTGTGCAAGCCAGGGAGCTGCGCCTGGGGACGGGGTGAGAGCGCTCCAAACGTGTCAGCAAAGCAGCGGGATAAGGGACGGGGCAGGCTGGCGTAATCTAGTTGGGCTTCCAAAACGCGCGCTCTCCCGAGAGGTGGTGGGGAGGGCTCCCTGGGGCAGCACGCTGACCCCCCAGCCTCTGCCCCCCAGCAGGCACCCCACAGAGAGAGCCCCAACAGCAGGGAGCCGGCGGCCCCGAGAAGCGGTGGGCGAAGCGGCGCGGGAGCATCCGCCCTCCTCGACCCGAGCCCTCTGCTCGCCCAGTTCAACCGGGAGATGCTGCAGGTGAGCCCAGCCCGCGGGGAGAGGGGCCGGGGGCCGGCAGCCTTTCATGCGAGCTGCGGGGTGGGGTGCGCCGCGGGGAGGGCTGCGCTGCCGGCCTCGCGCGCAGCCATTGTTGCGGCGTGAGATCATGTTTGGCCGCCTCCGCCTGGCTGTCAGCCCCGGGGAGAGGGGGTCAGCCCGCACCGGGGCCCCGCTTCCTCCCCACGTGCACGCGAGCTGCCCGCCCCACATCCTCCTCCTCCTCCTCCTCCTCCTCCTTTCCCTCGCCGGCAGCATGGGCACGGGGCGGCGGAGAGGGGCTGGAGGGTGCGCAGGTGTTGGCGTGGGGGCACGGAGCCGCTCCTGCTGGGCTGGGAGAGAGGGAGATGCTGCTCTCCTTCCCACCCCCGCCACCGCTGACCCCGTTGCCGGCCTGGTTGTGCCCGGGGAGGGGGCTTTGGGCAGCCCCTCGCCCTCCCGTTGCCACGTCCTCGGGGGTCTGGCGGAGGCGTCCGGACACACGGCTCTTCCCGTGCCGCAGGCGGAGGGCTGGGTGCGAGGCAAGCTGCGGGACCTGAAGGACGGCTGCGACCTCCAGGACTGGGAGCAGGTGGCTCAGACCCTGCAGAGGGACATGAAGGACTTCGAGAACACGCTGATAAAGCTCAACCAGGTGAGGCCGGGCTGCGGCGCACACCCCCTCCCCACGGTCCCGGGCTCTCCGTGGTGGGGGGCGGCCCCGGGAGCCCCACTGCTGAGCAGGTCCCTCGCCCCACAGATGGGCGAGCAGCTGATGTGCCGGCCGAGCCCCGGCGCCGAGGCGGTGCGGAGGCAGCTGCTGGCTCTGCGGGAGCAGTGGCAGCTCCTGAAGCAGACAGCCGCCAGCCAGAGCAGGGCCCTGGGCGGGCTGCGGAGCCTGCAGGACTTCAGCAGGAAGGCGGAGCGGCTGGAGGCGTGGATCCGGCGCAAGGTGCGGGCCGTGGGCAGCGTGCCCCGGGGGGCTGGCTGGCTGGCCGGCCGTGCCCCCCGCCTTCTCACAGCCTCCCCTGTCCCAGGAGGAGAAGCCCTCCCTGGCAGCCCTCCTGCAGGAAAGCCCGGACAAGATCCAGCTCACCCGCCGCATCCTCGACTTGAAACAGGTGGGAGGCTGCTGGGGGGCAGTTTTGGGGGGAGCTCAGCCTCGCTGCCCGCTCCGTCTCCTCCCTCCGGCCCGGGGGTGAGACCTTACAGCTTGGGCAGTGGGTGGCCCAGCCCTGCCCACCCGCCGTGATGACCTGGGTCACTACCGCCACCAACCTGCTCTCCAAAAGCTGGCCGGTGACCCCGAGGCTGGGGCACGGCTCAGGTGTGAGGTCTCGGAGAGGGTGGCCGGAGGGACGGACGGACGGGTGCTGATTTCTGTCTTTTTGGGTCAGGAGGAGCAGCAGTTCCAGAGCCTGCACGAGGAGCTCAACAGCCTGGCCCAGAAGCTGGAGAAACAAGGCAAAAGCGAGAGCAGGAGCATCTCTGCCCGGCGCAAGCACCTCAACAAAACGTGAGCGGAGGCAGCGCGGGAGGCGATGAAGCCAGGGCTTCCTGCTGGCGTGGCCAGTGCTGCGACACGAGCTGCCCTCCACCTCTGCATTTCCCTCTGCGCAGGTGGCTACGGCTGCAGGGGACCCTGAAGGAGCATCACGAGGCTCTGCAGCTGGCCCTGGAGGTCGCTGCCTTCCTCCAGCAAGCGGACACCCTGCTGGCTGCCATCCACGCCAAGGTACCAGCGCTCGAGCCCCTGGACTGCACAGCCCCGTGCAGAGCAAAACTGGGTGGGGAGCACCCCGCTCTCGTCCCCTGCGTGGAGGCTGCTGCGGACGGAGCATCCTCAGGGTGTGGAGGCCAGGGAGAGCTGGGGCCAGAGCCCAGCCTGGGACGGGGAGCCACAGAGCAGCAAACGCGGCTTGGCTGGAGGGACATGCACAGGCCAGAGCCGAGGGCAGGGTCCTGTCCCCCTCCCACCGCTGACTGCAGCTTCTTCTTACAGCGGAGGAGCGTCTGTGGTGCGGGGAAGCAAGGGGAGGCCGAGCCAAGCCGGGATCGGGACGTCAGGGACATAGCCAGCCAGGTGATGGTAAGTGCGAGTGCCGTCCTCGTCCTCTGACCCATGGGAGCGTCCCGGTGCACGGGGGCTCGCGTGCTTTGCTGGGTCAGCGCTGGCTCCGGTGGGGCTGGGGGCTCGGCGTGCACCCCACGCCCAGGTGGGGTGGCTGGGGCTGTGCGCCAGACAGGGGAGCTGCCCCGGGGACAGCAGGGGGACAAGCAGCCACCTCGTGCGGCTCATCCCTCGCCGGTCCTGCCACCACTCCTCGGCTGCTCCCTGTCCTCCAGATGTTGGACGTGACCGTGTCCCAGCTCCTCAGCCTGCAGCCCAGCCTGGCAGCCCGAGTCACCCCCAAGCACCGCGACGTGAAGGAGAGCTGGGCCCAGCTGCAGCAGGCGCTGAGGTAGGGCAGCCCCCACCCCTGCTCCCCCGGGGCCCAGAGCAGCAGCGGTGGCTGCGCCTGGCTCTGAAGCAGGGCTAGGGTTTACAGCTTAGCCCAGGGGTCTGGGCTCCTCGGTCAGGCTCCCGGCGCCGTGTCCTCAGAGGGCTCCCTTCTTCTTCCGTGCCTCGATTTCCTCTGGAAAATGGGGGGTGGTCTGGGCTAGGAAAAGTGAGCCACGGCATCTCTGCTACCAGCTCTGCCAGAGATCCCAGAGCTGGAGCCAGAGGCTGGGCAAAGACCGGTGTTAGCTCCCAGCAGGCTGTCCCTGGGGCACCAGCTCCGCTTAAGGTCTCTCTTTTCTCCGTCCTCCGTCCCCTCTGTGCCTCCCTTCACTCTCTGCCCCTTTCCAGGACCGAGAAGGCTCCGGCGCTGGCTCTGGCGAGTGGTTTCCCGGGGGGCGAAGCTGCGGCTGTGAGCACTGAGCCCCACACAGACAGCAGCAGCCGGGAGCCGGTGGGGAAGGACGCAGCAGACAAGCAGAAGAGAGATCCCGGCCACGGCACGGTGAGCACGGCAGCTCAGCCCTGCCGCCCCCCGGCGTCTCCAGGGCCTCCGCGGTAGGAAGACGGATGAGCCTGTGGGAATTTGGTTGTTGGCCAAACCCCAACCCCAGCGCTCCACCGTGGCTCGGATACAGCGAGCCGCAGCAATAAGCCCCGTGACCCGGCCCGCAGCAAAGCAAAGCACATTTTGGGCTGGGCGGAGGAGGCATGGGAGCCTTTGTGCCGCAGGTGCAGAAGGACGTGTCGAGGAAGACGACGGAGCACGTGCGAAGCGAGGAGAGCAGCCCTGGCTCTCCGGCAGCGGGAAGGGACAGCAGGAGGTACGGGCTCACGGAGGCGGCTGTCGGGAGTGGGATGGGGACGCAGGGGCACCCGCAGGGACCCAGCTTGTTCCTTGGGTGCAAAGGTCCCTCCCAAGGGGGGCTGGCTGCAAGGACAGAAAGGTGCTCGGGTTTGGGGGGACGCCGTGGCAGCCCCAGCCTGCTCCTCATCCCCAAGGAAGTGGGGTCCCCTTGCCTGACCGTCCCCCTCTCCGCAGGAGGAGGAGGGTCCCCGGAGAGGCGGAGGCCGAGTGGGGCACGCGGCCCCCAGAGGCCCAGGTGCAGGATGTCTGCCAGGTGGCAAGCACGGTAACGTCTCCCCGAGAGCCCAGGCGCGTCCCCCTGCCCTTCGCTCCCAGCCCGTCCAGGGGAGCCGATGTGGGGGTCCCCCTTCCTCACCCCCCGCCGCTCGCGGACACGCACGTCCCAGCCCCGGGCGCTGATGCCCCGCATCCCCGCGCTCCTCGGCAGGCTGCGTCCCTGCTCAAGGAGAGCGTGGCTCCCGGCGGCCGCCCAGCTCCGGTGGGGGATGTGGGGAGCTGGGAAGCGCGAGCGCAGGGGGCGATGCCAGACCACAGCTCCAGTGCCGGGGCTGTGCCCCTGGTGAGCCCCCACCGGCGTGGGGCAGCGGGGGGACACGGGGCAGGACACATCCCGACCACTTCCCCTGCCTCCAGGAGGGGCAGGAGGCGATGGGCGCGGGGAGCCCGCAGGTGGAGGCCATGCTGCGGGAGCTGGGCGAGCTGTGGGAGGACCTGCAGAGGAGGCACCAGGAGAACGGCGCGGTGCTGCGGGAAATCGATAAGGTGACCGGCATCGCCCGCGCGTGGCTCCAGCAGTGCCATGGGCACCCGCAGTGGGGCTCTGCCTCGTGTCTGGCCATCAGCCTGGCTCCCGTGCCGGTGTGAAGCCGGGGTGATGGGGGCCGGTCCCACCTCCCCGCTGTCCCCGCAGGCGCTGAGGCTGGTGGGGGAGCTGGACCACGCCGAGCGGTGGCTGCAAGCCGTGGCCGGGTCGCTCTCGGAGCCAGCCGCCATGAGGAGCCCCGCGGAGCTGCGCCGGGACCTGGAGGGGACGGGCCAGCTGGAGAGGCAGCTCGTGCTGTGCGGCCTCAAGCTCCAGGCGCTGCGGGAGGAGGTGGCGGGCGAGACGCCCGCAGAGCACGAGGGGGCGAGGAAGATGTTGAGGAAGGTGGAGATGGTGGAGGAGAAGTGAGTACCGGGGGGGCTGCCTCCTCTCTGGTCCCCGGGGTGGGTAGGGAGGAGGATGTTCCACCCGAGGAGGTGCAGGGGGTCCTGGCACCCGTGACGGACGCCTGTCCCCGTAGGCTGGCACGCGTGCAGGCAGCCCTGCGGCGCCGAGCCGCCGACCTGCGCGACTCCCTGGTGCTGTCCGAGTTCCTGCAGAACCTGCAAGAGGAGGAGGCGCGGAGCCGGCAGGGACCCGGGGCGGTGAGCAGCAGGGATGGGAGCCCCTTGGGATTGAGCAGCAGCTGGGACCAGCCCAAGGGGTGGTCTGTGGCTGGCAGGGGGACTCCAGGGGTGCCCCTCTCCAGCCCAGATGCTTTGGGGGTCGCTCACCATCTCCCTTATGCCCAGTGTCTCTGTTGGTTTCAGCCAGGGAGCGGGTGTCATGGCTCGCAGGGGACTTTTCCCCTGCTCTTGGCCCAGGCTGAGGACAGCAAGGAGGTGAGCAGCCCCTTGGGAGAGCTGCAGGAGGCTGTGGAGATGCTGAACGACGCGGTGAAAGAGCGGGAGCGGGTCATGGAGGTGGCGGCGAAGACAGAGAGCCTGGAGTGCCTGGTACGGGATGGGGACACGGGGGTTTAGGGATGCAAAGCGGGTGGCCCACCCGCGGCTGGAAGTGCCACCTGGTCGGGATGGGGAATATGCCTTGACCCGTCCCAGTGGGACACAAGGGGACAAACGAGGTCCGTGCTGCACGAGGAGGGTGTCCCCATCCCACCCGCGCTGGTGCTCCCTGCCCCTTCGCAGGCGCGCAGAAGGGGGGGGTCCCACACTAGGGCTCTTCTCTCTCCTCCCACCCATCCAGGTGGCAGAGGTGTCCCCGCACCTGGAGGCCCTTCGGTGCAGAGCCGAGGCCCTGGCTCGCGACACCGCCCAAGCGGAGAGCGGCTTCACCACCGTGAAGAGTGAGAAGGACCTCCCAGGGCTGCAGGGCTTGGAGAGCCGGCAGCAGGAGATGGAGGTGAGCCCTGGGGAGCGACGTGGCCGGCTGGGCACGTGGTGGGGAGGTGTCCGGGCTGATGGGGCCATCCCGGGGAGGTGCTGGCCCCCGGGGGCCCAGGTGTCGTAAGCCTTGGCACGCCGCGGCATCCAGGCTGGAATTTTCCAGCACAGCCCAGCCCGGGCCAGGGAAGGGGAGAGCGCTTGCGTCAGCTCCCGTGTGCCAGCGCCTGGCTGCCAGCACCTCGCTCATCTTTCCGTCGGCGGGGAGGTGACTCAGGCGGGCAGAGCGGGCGCGCAGGGAAACCACGCGCTTCTGCCCTCGCGCAGCCCTCTGCTTTGCTCGTCCTCCCCGTGCAGCGCGGCTCTTCCCGCTCCCCGCAGCCCCCGTGCCCCAGGGGAGCCCCCGCAGCCCTGCCAGCGTGCTCCTCTCCGTCTCTGCATCCCGGGATGCAGAGAGCCCAGCCTGGCTGCAGGGGGACAGCACTTTCCCTGGCCCTTTTGTGCAGTAGGAAATGGGGTGGGTTGGATGCATCCTGACCAGCAGGTAAAGTAGGTCCTGTGCTCAGTCAAAAAGAGTCAGGAGTGCCTTGCCATGGCGCCCTAAGCATCCTGAACCCTTTTTTTCCCTCTGGTCTTCAGCGTGCTGTGTCAGAGACCCTGCAGGGGCAGCTGGAGGAGCTGGAGCAGGCAGCTGCCCGCTTGCAAGAGCTCTGCCCGGCTCGCCTGTGCCCCATCAGCCGGGAGGTGCAGGGCACGCTGCAGGCATGGGCAGGGCTGCGGGAGCTGCTGCGGGAGACCCGCGCCCACGTGCAACAGGCTGGCCGGCTGCGGCACTTCTTCAAGGATTACTTGGC
Source organism: Chauna torquata (assembly GCA_013399475.1). Taxonomy (NCBI): domain Eukaryota; kingdom Metazoa; phylum Chordata; class Aves; order Anseriformes; family Anhimidae; genus Chauna; species Chauna torquata. The sequence goes on from VXAL01014772.1 coordinate 11,432, forward strand.
CATGATGTAAGTGGCGACGAGCTGCCGGGGTTGCCTTTGTGGCGGTGGTGCCGAGGGGGAGCTGCTGAGCGTGGCGTTCCCGGAGCTGGGGATGCTCGCACGCTACATGGGCAGTGCTGGAGCTGGGAGCGTCTGGAGCCCGAAACGAAGGGCTGTATCAGGTCTGCGTGCACGCAGCAGCCTTCTGGGGCCAGCCCCCTGGGGCCACAGGGCCTTGCTTGAAGCCACCCCATCACCAAGTCATCCCAGAGACTGTGACGGTGGGGGGAAGATGAAGGATAGATGGTTTTCCAGCTGGAGGATGACACAGAGATGGTGCCAGGCTCGAGCAAATCACAGCCACTTCTGCTGAGGGCACTGTGCACCTGAACAGGAGCCGCTTCCACTGCAAGCCCAGTGCATATTAAACGTGTCAGGGTCCGTACGGCTGACACATCGTCCATGAGACCCCACGTTTCTAGCGCCCTGTGTGTGCTGACAGCTCCGCTCTCAGATCAGCCGAGAGACGGATGTCGGGGGGACCTGAGACCCTGCACAGCCGTCAGGGCCAAAGGGCATCTTGGCATCACTGAGGAGCCACGTCCCTTGGGAGATGAGGGCAGGTTGGGAATGGCTTCCGTGGGGATGAGCTCCATGGGGTTGTCTCCAAGCCCATTCCTCATGTGCCCTCAGCTCCTGGACGGAGGACACACGGGCTCAGATCTTCTCAGAAAGCCCGAGCAGCCACGGCTTCCTGGAGTCTCAGTGTGAGCAGCTGGAAAAGAAGATCGAGGGGAAGCTGAAGGAGTTTGAGGAGCTGGCGGCGGCGGGGCAGCAGCTGGTGTCTGAGGAGCACTACCTGAGTGCGACGGTAAGCGGCGGGCAGCCTGCGCCCCGCGCGAGGACGGGGGAGCCACCCTCAGCATCCCATGGGAATCCGCCAGGGACAGTCCCGGGAGGAGCGAGCGCGCGGCGGGCACGGAGCCTGACGAGCGGCGCAGGGCCCTCGAGCCAGGGGTCCTTGCGGCCACCCAGCATCTCTCCTCCCCGCAGATCCAGGAGCGCTTGGAGGAGCTGCAGAGCATGCTGGGCTGGGTGCTGGTGCGCTGGCGAGCGCAGCGGCACCAGCGGGAACCCAGCAGCAAGCAGGAGGGCAGGAGGGACCCGGAGAGCCCCTTGAGAGCATCCCCTGCCGGCCAAGTGAGTACCAGCTGCGCTGAGAGCGCTGGGTGGAGCAGGCGGCGCAGAGGTAGACGAGGGACATGTCACACCTGTGGGGTGACACCCCTGGGACGCTCAGCGCTTCAGGCATGACAAAGGGGGGATTGTCCTGAGAAAGTGCAGCCCTTCCTTCACCTTCCCTCTTGTCTTGCTCCGCAGGAGCAGCGTGCCCCGTGTTCTCAGGAGAGCATCCTCAGCCCAGCAAGGCTCACACCCTGCTCCCTCCCCATGCCTGCGCAAGGACCAGAGCCGCAGGTGCCGGCAGGAGCAGCGGTCTCCCCTCCAGCATCGCCTCTCTCAGACACCCCAGCGGGAGGGGGGCAGAGCTGGGGGGAGCCCAGCATCTCGGGACCCACTGAGCAGGCTCTGGCCTGGGATCCCTCCGAAACCTCCATGCTGCTGCTGCCGCCGCGGGGCCCCAGCGGGCTGGGGGGCACAGTCAACCTGATCCTGAGCATCGGCAGGAAGGGCGAGAAGAAGAAGGTGCAGACGGAGGAGGCACTGCGGACGGTACGTGGGGCTGCGCTGCGAACATGGGGCCACGGGGGAGCTGTGTCGGGGGGATTGTAGGGCTCCCGGGTGTCCCCCGTGGTGGCACCCAGCCAGGCTGTCCTCAGGCGAGCAGTCTGGGCTCCGTAAGTCTCTGCTGGATGTCAAGCGATTCCCAAGGGCTGAGGACCAGCTTGTGCCACCCCTTTGCCTGCGCTCCCCCGGCTGCAGCTCCTCACCCCCGCGCGTCCAACAGCCCTCTCTGTGTCTCTCTCTCCCCCTGCTCAGCTCCCTGCCACTAAACCCTCAGGCTGTAAAACCTTTTGGAAGCGTTGCCAGGGGCTTGTAGGAAACACTTTGGGTAGTTTAAAGCGAAAGAAAAAGCCGCCTCGCCAGCCGGCGGAAGAGGTAACAGCCCGGGGAGGCTGCATGCGGGGCAGAGTGGCTGCATGGTGTGAACCCGCCTGCTCCTGCCCACCAGCACGGAGGGCCAAGGGCTGCCGAGCTGCCAGGAGGGCCGGGGGTAGCGGCCCCGAGGGGACGGGGAAGTGCTCTTCCAGCTCCTCCAGGCAAGGCCGGGGATGGCGTCCGCGGGGAAGGGGAGCACAGCCCTCGGGGCGCTGGGGCGATGCCAAGCAGCTCCCAGCTCTGCGTGCCCCGCGGGCGAGCGTTTTGGGAGCCGCACCATGGGCATGGGGATCACCCCTCTCCGCCCCTCTGTGTCCCCAGGTGCCGGTGGAGGAGAGCTACGGGGAAAAGGCCAGGAAAAGCTCCAGCACGCTGCAGCCGGCGAAGCGGACGCCCGGCGCGTCCTGCCGCTCTCCGGCACCCAGCGCTGGCACGCCGGCAGCCTCCCACACCCTGCCCAAGGCCGGTGCCGGCTCCCTCTTCAACAGCCTGCAGAGGAGGGAGCGGGCGAGGGCCGAGCAGGCCCGGCTGCTGACGCTGCAGGGCATCATGGGCGCCAGCTCCCTGCAGCCCTTGCCCGAGGAGCGGCACGGCCCCAGCAACACGTGGCCTCTCAAGTGCGGCCGGAGGAAGGCAGCGGCGGTGGGGACCCCCGGCCCCCCGCTCGGAGAGCTGCTGCTGTATGTGAAGAACCCCCTGGTGCGGGACATCGACGCTGAGTGTGGGGCGGCCCCCGAGCACCCCCAGCCTCGCCTCATCCCCCCCGGTGCCGTGCAGCCCCTTGGGCCGAAAACCACGTGCCCCCACCTTTCCCTGGGCTCCGTGCTCAGCCTGGAGCTGCCCAAGGATGTGGCGGTCCTGGGGTGCCTCCAGGATGCGGCACCACGGGAGGAGGAGGAGGAGAAGAGGCAGGGCAGGGGGGTGAGGTGGTGGGAGCCCTCCAGAGAGGCTGGGAGGCAGGAGGAGGACACGGGTGGGTACAGTCCCCGGGAGCCTGGCGAAGATCTGGGGAAGGCCCCCAAGGCCGAGCGAGGAACGTGGTTTGAAGAGGTGAGCTTCAACCCCAGGTACAGCTGGCACAAGGCACGGGGGCTGGAAGCTGCCCGCTGCGCTGGGGAGGAGCGCGGGAGCCCGCAGCACCCCGAAGGCACTGGCCAAGACCTCCCGGACTCAGGGCCGAGCCGGCCGCCCCATGTCAGCGTGCTGCACGAGCAACTCAGCCGGGAGCGGGACGCGCTGGCCGCCCGCATGGGCAAGGACGGCAGCCCCAGAGCCGGCCACAGTGCCCGGCATCGCGAAGCCGCTTGGCTGGAGATGGGGCTGTCCCCCACTGGCACCCCAGTCAGGGCAGGAGCCGTCCCCGGCGCTGCCCGTGCACAGCATCCATCCGGCAGCAGCCAGCCCGGGCGGTCCCAGGCTTCCCCCACCGTTCCCACACAGCTCTCCATCTTCGAGTGGGCGCTGGGCTCCCCGCAGCCCCCCAGCCCGGCACCGGGTGCCGGCGAGGCTTGCCACCCTGCCCATGGGCAGTTTGAGGAAGAGGAGGAGGAGCTGCAGGCCATCTGGGACGGGGTGGGCGAGCAGCGAGCGCCCGGCCACCAGCCGGGGAGTCCGCCCAGCTCGGACACCACCAGCGGGCCTCTCATCCTCTCGGCGGCCAACAACGTGCTAGTGGCCAAGTTCACCCTTCCCACCACCGCCCGGCTCCGGCACAGCCCGGCGGGAGAGAAGGGGCACGGCGGCGGCAGCCCCCGCGGGCACGGGGCAGCCCCCTGCACGGAGGAGCCGGCACCCGCGGCCCCCTCGGACGGCCCCGGTGCGTGGGATCGGCGGAGGCATCGGGAAGAGGAGAGAGAGGGCGGCCAGGTCAGCGCGGCGGCTGGGTGCTCTCCCTTGGGGCTGGCAGGGGTAGCGGGGTGCCCTACCTGACTTTGGGGACCTGAGGGGAGAGGGCTGTAGCATCCCCCAACTCGAGTGAGGATGCTCACGCGCTCCAGCTGGGGGTGTGGGGAAGAGCGGGGAGCTGAATTCGGGAGTGCCAGCTGCATGGTGCTCCCCTGCCGGTGCTCAGCCTTAGTGAGGCAGCACTTGACCCTAAAAACGAGCCCTGATGTAATTCAGCCCCAGCTGTCCCATTTCTGCCGTGGCATCGCCCACTGGTTCGGGTCAGACGGACCCCGTGCGCCCTGGGGCTGAGCTGGCACTGCTTCACTCACCTGCTGTCCGCTTGCAGGCTCCTGCCGGTAAAACGGAGTTTCAGATGATGGAGGGGACGCTGGAAAGGAAGCACGTGTTGCAGACGGGGGGGAGAAAGGTACGGTCGCCTTCGGGACCGAGGCGCTGGGCCGCGGGGGCTGCTGGAGTGGGGGGCAGTGAGCAGGCTCCTGCGTGCACCCCAACCTCCTGGCAGCAGCGGGGCACGGGGGCCGCGCGAAGGACCCCAAGCATCTCGCGGCCGCTGGCCCCACGGCTTGCCCAGAGGCCCCGGGGCTGGGGGCATCGTGAGTGGCGGGGGAGCACCGTGCTTCGGCCAAACCCCTTCGCCTGGCAGCGCCCAGCCTCCCCCGTGTCACCGCTGTCCCCTGCTCGTGTCCCACAGGCGAGCTGCCGCGCCTGGGGCCTCTTCCACGCCGTGCTGATGAGGCAGACGCTGTGCTTCTACCAGGACCGGAGGGACAGCCTCAAGGTGCGGTGCCGGGGGGCTACGCGCGGGGGTCCCCGCGGCCGGCTGGGGAAGGGGCAGCTGCACACCCTGCCGCGGCTTTTGCTCTTCCCTGTGCTGCAGAGCTCCGTGGTGGCCCTTCCCCTGAACCTCTCCGGGGCCGTCTGCACCCCGGACACCGAGTACACTAAAAAGACCAACTGCTTCAGGCTGCAGTGAGTACCCCCAGCGCGGCTGCCGGGAGACGGGGGTCTGCCTGCAAGCCACGCTTTCCTCGCTACTAACTTGTTCTTCCCCTGCCAGGCTGCGGGATGGCTCCGAGTACCTCCTGAGGGCCCCGACCCAGCCCCTCATGAACGAGTGGGTCTCCAAGCTGCAGCAAAACTCAGGTGAGCGGCCCCCGGGCACGGGCAGCGAGGAGCAGGCACCGCCTGCGTGTTGCCTTCGGAGCCGCTGTGCGCGTGGGATAGGGAGAGCCGAGCCACAGCCTCGCCTCTGATTTATGCAGCCCCTAACCTGCCTCGGGAGCCGCGCTTCCTTGCCAGGCAGGATTTGGAGGCTTTGTTTTCACACCGCATACACAGTTATAAATCAGGAATAACACGGCTGACGTCAGCGGAGTCTCAGCAGCAAAAAGCCGGCCTCGGGAAAATTATAATTGGGCCTTGGTCTTCCCACGCCCCTCATTTTCCATCTCTGTGGGGCCTGGAAGCCCCTTCCAGGCAAGGAGATCTGCCAGACTGGGGTCTCCCCACTGCAGCAACCATTTCCCGAGGGGGCTCGGGCTGTGCGGTGACGTCCTGGGCTGGTTTGTAGGAACCAGAGCAGCCCCTGCAGCCGGAGGTCGGAGGAGCCAGCCCCGCAGGCTTGGCGGGGGGGTCCTGTGCTCTGCTCCTGTGCCTCTCTGCCCCCAACGCGTTGTTTGCTGTGCCCCAGGTTTCCCCGAAGTGGATTACTTCCAGGCGGCCGCGCAGTGCGTCGAGGGTGCCGGCGCTGCTGGGGGGTGAGTAGCCAGGAGCCGGCCGGGTCTCGTGACGGCTCTGTGCCACGCGCGCTGGCGTGTGCCGCTCTCTTGCCGCATCTGGCGGCCCACAGCACAGCAACAGCGTGCCGCGAGGTTCTTTCCCGCTCAGGGCTGGGGGGTACTAGGCCCTTCTTCCACTTGGCCCTTCCATTGAAGCTCTGCCCAAGCTTCGTCAGCCCGCAGCAAGCAGATCTGGTACATCTCCGCTCCTTTCCAGCTTCAGCAAGGTGCCTGGCCCCGGGAGCTCCCACCTGCAGGGACACCGTCAGGCCGTGACCGCCAAGAGCCAGGAGATCGTGGTGCTACCCTGCTCAAACAGCCGGCTGCAGCTGCCCCTGGACGCCCAGGATGGCCCAGCTGATGGCACATCAGCAGCAGGTGACTTCCTTGCCTTGATGGCCTCCTGTCTCCGAGCCCCGTGAGGTCTCCCCTGTTTGCTGCCCGAATACAGCCCTGTTAGGTGCTCTTGGGGTTGCTCTGCTCCTGCCCGAGGTCCCTGGCACAGCGCTAGGCTGTCTGTCGTGTCTTGCCCATCCGCTGGTGCCTCTCCAGCAGGGCGGGTGGGAGGCAAGCGTTGGACCCGGTGCTGGGCTGTCCCCTGCCTCCTCTCCCCAGCCCAGAGGGGTGCGAGGGAACCGGCCTCGGGGGAGTCTGGAGGCTGTGGGTCAGGCTGGATGGGGTCTGGGTCACGAGTCCCAGGGTCCCTTGCCGAGGGATGGGGATGGAGAAGGACCTGTTACCTGCCCGGGAGATACCAGGAAGTTTCCCTGTACTCTTTGGGGACGATGCAGGGGTGTCCTGTGGCGGCCTTGCCTTGTGTCACAGTGCTGTGTCGGTGTCTGCATGACATCTTGACTTTGGGTCAAAACAAGACATTTTTAGAGAGTGTTTTTCCACCTGAGCCTGTGCCCCGGGTGCCTCGGTGCCTCCTTGACACGTCTCCGTTCTGCTTCAGAGGATGTCCGCAGCGCCGTCAGCCACACGGCCGGGCACAGGGAGCAGCGGTGGTCACCCAGGGCGTCCCCTGGGCTGTGGGACAACAGCTGCCCAGATGACGACTACGGGCTGGTGGCCAACAAGCGGAGGTCCTACTCCTTCACCTCAGGTACGGCGGTGTCAGGGCACATGCGTGCGTGGAGCAGCTTTGCCCAGCGGTCCCCCTGCCTTCCAGCCCCGTCAGGGCAGGAGGCCGCATCCCGTTGGAGTAGCGGTGGTCATGGGATGGATCCCACCAGGAGGCACCTCCCGCATCCTGTGCCAGGTCTAGCACCCCGTGGGGTGGCCGCGCTCAGCGGCAAGGTCCCAGTTTCGCTGTCACTGCCAGGAGGTGGCACCAGCATCCCTGTCCCCGCAGCCACCTGTGCAGTGCTGCTGTCCCCATCCTTGCACCCCGGGCTGCAGCACCCCATGCCCTGCTCGGGGAGGGCTCTGGGGGCTGGCAGCCGCTCACTGCTCCCTCCCGCAGCCACCTACCAGAAGATCACCCCCGTGGCCATGCCCAAGGAGCCGGCGGAGGCCGGGAGCAGCTACTCCGTCACGCTGTACATCGGGGAGCAAGCGGCAGCCGTGCCCAGGGCGCGCTGCCACTCTTTTGTGGCCCGGCCGGGGAGCCCGCGGGACGCGCTGGGGGAGAAGACCCCCGGCCCCCCTCGCCCCAAGAACAAATCCGTCTTCAAGAAGTTCTTCGGGAAGAAGGAGTGAGCCCCGGCCAAGGGGGAGGAACGCCCCCTCCTGCCCATTTTCCTCCTCTCGGGTGCCCTCCTCGCACCGTCTCCGCTCCCAGCACCAGCTCACCGCTCGCCGCCTCCCTGGGGGGATGCTGCACCGCACCCCAGCCCCCCCTTCCCGTCACGGGGTGCTCGCCCCCGGGCATCTCCCCACACGCAGCACAGGCAGGGCTGGGGGGGGTTGTTTTTATTAAAAAACAGATAGACACTTGGCCTGGGAGCTTCTTCATCCAGCCCGCGGTGGGGCCCTGGAAGGGGGTCCTTGCCAAGGAGGGTGGTGGTCGCTTCAGAGGAGGGGGCTCCCACGGCCAGGCTCGGTGCTGCTCGTGGTGAAGCCTGAGCTGCCTGGCATCTCCCCTGAGGAGCTCGGTCCTGTGGTTTCCCTGCGCACCCGGCCCAGCTCATCCCACGTGACACCTGGGCCCCCTTTCCCTCGCTTGCTCAGCGGTGAAGCCTCGAGCCTCGTGCTCGGCGCAGGATGGCCGCAGGCAGGTGGGTGCCGCGTGCTGTGGCGATGGACAGGGAGTGTGGCTGGATCCCTGGGGCTTCCCACGTCCCAGATATTTTGCGGTAGCTTTGCTGGGCTACACTGGTCTCAGCTGCTCTGGTTGTTATCTGTGCTGGGAAAAGGAAGGAGCAGCTCACCCAAACCCCTGCCGAGTGTGCACCAGCCCTTGGGGAAAAGGGGAAGTTTCTGAGGACTCTCTCCAGTGGGCTCCAAGGCTCAGCCTCTCCTCCGCAGGCGCAGGATGAGGCTTAAAATAGACCGGCTGGCTGACGCCCAGATCTGCGGCAAGGGCTGGGAGCGTAGAAAAGCAAGTAGCGGGCACAGGGCTGCTCCCGCCACCCCTGCCCCCCTCTGCATCCCCCCTGCCTGGTGACAGGCGCTGGGGGGACATTGGTGTCACCCGGTGAGGGGCTTTGTGCTCCTGGAGTGGAGGTGGAGGGATTCGAGGCTGCAGCCTCTGCTTGGCTCCGTCTCTCTTGGCTCGGTCACCTGTTTTCCTCCAGCACCGCCGCTCGGCCCGTGCGCACTGCCTTAATGGGAAGAGAGGAGCGGGACGGCTCGCTGGGGCTGGGGGGATGCTCTGGGAAGGGGCCAGCCCTGGCCATGCTGCGAGAAGGCATTTGCGGCCCCGGCCGCGCATACCGGCAGAGCAGCCGGTCGGGAGGCGCTGGCTCATTCCTGAGCTGCTCAGGGGCCCTGCGGAGGGGCAGCGGGGTTGGGGCTGCGCCCAGGGCTCGCCTCCCCGGCCCGGGCTGCGTGACACCCGGAGACGCTGACCCGCAGCAAGTGTCCCACGGTGGCCCGAGTCCAGCACGGCAGCGCGGGGTGATGCGCAAACGGAGAGGGGACGGGGGCACCTGCTGACCCCAGGCAGAGCCCGCGCCCGCGGCACGCTCTCCGTGCAGCGGGGGGTCGCAGGAGGGCACCGTCCCTTTGCCCACGCGGTGTTGTCCCCTCTCCCCTTCCTCTCCCTGGCGCGGGGCCCCGCTGACGAATCCCGCTAGCAGTTTCTATGGCAGGCGCCGCTTCCCCCCGCTAATCCATGCGTGCATGCAGCCTCCACCTGCTGAGCCAGCGGGAGCTGTGCTGAGCCGGTCGCAGCCAGCGCCCGGCTGAGGAGCTTGCGGCGCGGCGGAGGCTCCGCAGCCCGGATCCTGCGCCGGAGGAATCCCCGACACCGGCGGCTTGGGGAAAAGCGGCAGCGGAGAGCTGAGCCCTCGAGGTAACGGCGGGGTGCGGGCAGGGCGGTGAGAGGGGCAGGCGCTGGCCTGGGGACCGGGGAGGGGACCTGGCTCTGAGACCCCCCACCACGAAGACACGCATGGAAGGTCACCCTGCACCTGGGGGCCTGCAGCGAGCCCCGTCACCCACCGCCTGGCCCCTCTGCCTCGGGGCTGAACCGGGATCTGGGGCTTTCCAGCCCCCTGGTGACAAGGGCGGTTCAGCTCCCTGCCCTGCTGCGGGCAGAAGCGAAAGGGCTGGGGGGAGCGGTGGCCGTGGGGTGATGCCTCTGGGGCAGGGCCCCCCACTTCACAAGGACTTTGTCTCCGGGAGGGCACGGGGCATCCCCGCGCTGGGGCCGAGGGCTGCCCTGCAGCTGAGTGTCCTTGATGCGGCAGGCAGAGCGCTAGGACCTGGCGAGCCGCAGACAGGCGCTGCTGGCAGCCCTTCGCCTGAGCAGAGCAGGATCCTGACTTGCCAGCGCCAGGACGCAGCGTGCCAGCCGGCCCTGCGGCTGCCGGGAAGAAAGATGGAAGCACGCGTGGCTGTGCCCCGGGCTGGCACCGCGTCCCATGGCCGGAGGGCTGGGGACTGCCACCGCGGAGCCTCGCCGGCTGTAAATGGGGCGCGGGGCTGAGCGCCGGTGCCACGGGACAGCGGGGTACCGGGGCAGAGCTGGGGAGCGGGGACCCAGTGGCGGTGGCTTTGCTCTGCGCGCCGGCCCATGGCAGTGTAGGGGTCGGGGTGCCTCGGGGGTGGCAGTCTGTCCGATGTTTGGTTTTTGCCCCCGGTGTGCTCGCCTCCCTGCTCCTGGCCATACTGGGGTCATCCCCTATGTTTCTGTGTGGTCCTGAGGTGCCTGCAGCACAGGGGACACTGCCGAGGGAGCCTTCGCTGTGCCTCTCCGCCGGGGCTTCTTCCCCAGCCCTGTCCAAACCTCGTAAGCCCTTTGTCCCCATAGCCAGGTCCCGTGACCCTATTTGTAGGCTGACCGCGGGGAGCCTGCCCTTGGCCCTCGCTCCACTCCTCGCCCAGCTCCTTCCTCCCCAAGCGCCATCCCGATGCTGCCCTCAGCGTGATTTGACCGGGCGCAGCAGTCCTGGCCGCACGCGGGGCCACAGGCTCAGCCCTCAGCTTGTTTGCAGGATCCTGACCATGCGTGCAAGGGGAGAGAGACGACGGCAGAGGCAGAGCAGAGTTCACAGCCTGGCCCTTGCCCCCACGTTGCCTCTCGATGTCACGGCACCGCGCTGCCGCCCTGCTCAAAGCCTCATGCGAGAGGTGCGTGGGCTCTCGGCGGGGCTGAAGGAGGGTGCCTGCGGCTGCTCGCCGCTCCTTCCCCCCGGGGAGGGAGCGGGTGCTGTAGAGGCTGCGATGTGCGGGGAAATTTAGGGAGCGAGGGCAGCTGGCACGGGCGGATGGTAGGAGATGGTGCCCACGGAGCGGTGCAGGAGGGCGCGAAGCTCAACCGTCACCATCCCGGGGAAAGATGATTGAGGACGGGGTGCGAGAGCACGGCCCCGTGCTGCTGCTGGCCCCCTCGCGCTGCGCGTCGCGCCGATAGCAGATGTCTAAGGAGCTGCACGGCGCTGGCCGCAGCGGGGCAGGGGATGCGGGCGGCAGCTATGGAGCGGGCTGCTTGGCGTCGCGGTGGGCAGCCCTGGCCTGAGCCGCGCGGGCACCGGCACCGCTGAGCTGCCCCGGGGCTCAGCGGGAGGCCAGGCTGCCGTGGAGCTCCCCAGCATCTCGGGGAGCTCTCTGCCTGCCTTTTTGCAGGGCTCCGTAACTGCAGCTGTAAAGCACCCATCCCGGCTGGCAGTAGGACCCCAGAATATTGAGGGGTCCCAGATTTTGGCTCTCACCAGCCCCGCGCCCGGCCCAGCCCCGAGGCGCCGGCGACGGGCGCGCCGCCGGCTGCCGCCAGCAGAGGGTAGCACCGGGCCGCGCTCCTCCTGCGATGAGTTTGTCGGTGCTTGGCCCCGGCACCGGGGCTGCCCTCGCCCTGCCGCCGCCTCCCGCCAGCGCCCCGGGGCCGGCAGCATCCGGCTGTCCCCGTCCCCGCCGTGCGTGGGCTGTGGGAGCGCTGCTGTGGGGCGGAACACGGGGGGTGCGCAGAACCCCCCAGCCCAGGCAGGGGACGGGGCGATGCTGTGAGGGCATGGCCGTGCCTGGTGGTCGAGTGACAGAAGCTGGGGAGGGGAATGCCACGGGGAGAGGAACGTAACCCACGCTGCGTCCCTCGCTCTTTGGTGTCTCCTTATCTCAGGAGAGGAGATGGGGCCGCTCCTGAGCGCAGCGCAGGAGAAATAGCTGCCAGGCTCAGCAGCACTCGCCCCAGCCCATCCGAAACCCAGACAGTGCTCCACTCTATACGTCTCCCCATCTGCACACCAAATCCCTGGTCTTGTAGCGCATCCTCTGCTCATATTTTGCAGCAGGGCTCATGGAGGGCAGGCACTCGCTTGGGGGATACCTGGTGGTGGGGTGCAGGCTTTTCTCCCCCTCTCCCGGGCAGTCGGTTTGCTCAGCAGCCGGTCATGGGTTTGGCCTGCCCTTCTTCTGATGTCTTGTCATTGCGCTCCGTCGGTTGGCCTTGGGGCCTCGTTATGGCTTGGGAATGCCAGCAAAGGCAGCTGGAAGGGAGGGGAAATAATGAGCGGCTTGTACTGCTGGGAGCTGTGGGAAAGGTCCCTCCTGGATATCTCCCCAGGAGATGTTTGGGAGCATTCAGCCACAGCTCCGCTGCTGGTTTGCCCAAAGGGGAAAGCATGACAGGACAGGCTTCATTCTCCAAACAGGACTTAGTCAGCCGTGCCAGGCGTTTACACAGAGCCGAATTCCTCCACGCCAGCTGGTGGCTGGCAGGCTGGGCACAGACTCGGGCAGGCACCGCTGTGAGAGCTCCCGGGGCTGCGTGCGGAGCCCTCCTCTCTGCAGGTGGCCGCATGCCATGGTCCCTGCGGTGCCATCCCCACTGTCCCTGTGGTACCGTCCCCGTGGTAGGTGGGCAGCGTCTGGCCACGGTGGCACTCCCTGAGAGCCACACGGCTCTGCCTGCTGCCACCGAGGCAGTAGGACACCTCGGGGAGGCTGATGGGGAGGCATGGCTTCAGGATGTCCCTCGGGTGTGGATGGCCTTTGGGCAGGGAGGGGATGACACGCCAGCAGCCCTCCCTTCTCCCTGGCGGGTTAGCTCTTTCCCAGCTCCCCCGGCGTGTTTTACGAGCGTGGCCGGGTGCCAGCCGGCTCCTTCCCCAGCGGCTCTGCTCCTTGGCGGGACGCTGGCGCTGCCAGCCAAGGGCTGGATGCCCCCCCGGCACCGCTTCAATGGGCTGGGTGGCCTTGCGGGTACGTGAGGCTCCCTCAGCCCACGCTGCAGCCAGAGCCAGCTCCATCCTCCGCCAGGGACACCTGAGGCGAGAAGGGACAGGGCACTGCTGGCCCATGCCCTGGGGATGCAATTTCCGAATGCCTTGGAGCAGCCAGGGAAAGCCCCCATCTCGCAGGGGTTAGCCCTGGTGCCTCCTGCGCGCCTGGGAGCCCGTGCCGTGTGTCATGAGTTTCCCAAGGTCTCAGCATGGCCCCTTGAAGGCACAAACTGCCTGTGGTGGGGGAGAGGACAACACTGCACCCGCCCGGTGACTGCTGGGCTGTCACTCAGTAACCAGCTGCCCTGCAACTCCACGCTAGTAGCTGTAATTAGGCAGTAAATGCTTTTAAGAGAGAGCAAAGGGGCAGCTGGAGCTGAGGAGAGGGAGCAGGGGTGCGGAAAGGGAGGCAGAGGAACGGGGATGGAGGAACCGCTGCGGGAAGGACTGTGTCCAGGAGGCAGCTGGGATGGCAGACCCTCAGCAGTGGCTTCGGCAGACGGGTTTGTGCCTCCCAGCCCGCACCCGAGGGCTGCCAAGGGGAGCACCAGCCCCAGGTCCCAAAGATGCTGCTGTCCCGGGGGCACCAGGCCCTGCCTCCCCTCGGGCTGATGGAGGGGGCTGGAGCCCTGCGAGCGCCCGGGCCCCTTGCTGAGCCGGCAGACAATGGGGTTTGTTTCTGCGTGCTGAGCTGGAAAGGCACCCACTTTGACACCCATTTTGACAGCGAGCTGCCTGGCTTTATCCTGGCAGGTCTGGCCGCGGGAGGACGCAGAGGGACGGCGGTGCGCTGGAGGTGTGCGCGGCCCCCTGTGAGCGGTGATGGGCACGGCCGGAGCTCCGCGCCGCAGGCAGCGCTCGGGAGAGGATCGCGGCCCACAGGCGAGCATCGACTCTGCCCCGCCGCCTCCCGCCCCGAAATGCAGGGCAGGTGTCCCCGGGGTCGCTGTCGGGAGCCCCATGAGCAATGACGGGAGAACCCTGTCCCCAAAGGGGGCTGGCAGCAGCTCCCAGGGACCCCGCACTGAACTCAGCAAGAGGCTGAGGACCTCTGCTGACTGTCAAAGCATCCGGGACCACTGCAGACTCATCGCAACTGGATTTCCAGGAGCCTATAGTGTTTTTTTGCGCCCCCCCCCGCATTGGCCAAGAGGTTAATAGCCAGGAGGTCCAGCATCTTCTGTGTTTCCCTCCACGTGACCGATTAAAACGCTCCTTCTGCCCCCTTGCCCAACAGGGCTCTGCTCCTCTGGCTGTCACACGTGCGCAGAATCGGATACCGCTGCTAATCCGCTTGCCACCCCGCTCCTGCTTGCAGCTCTGCCTTTTAATCCCGCTGCCTGTTTCTGTCCTCCATGGGCAGGAGGCTACAGCAGAGGCTCTGAGCCGTGCCGCCCGTGCCTCCCTCGGGGACAGGGCGGCAGCGCGGGCGGAGATGGGGCGGCTGCTGCACCTGCGGGGTCTCGAGGATGCTGCAAAAGGGGCTCGGCCCTTTGCTCAGCACGGCGTAAAGCCCCAGGTGTGCTAGCAGGATGAGAGCTGGTTTCCCCCAGCCCTGCTGAAGGGTGAGCAGAGCAAACCAGCTCTGCATGTGCCCGGAGAGCCTGGAGGTGGCGAGACCTCTGCACCGTGACACGCTCGGTGCGTTTTATAGCCCTGACTTTCCGCCGATGGGACACGGGTGACACAGGGCTGCTCTCGCTTCTGCAAAAAGCCCTTTGCAAGAGGGCTGCCCCAGCAGCACCGTGCCTGCAGCTGCTGCTCCAGGCGTCAGCTGGGCACCCTACAGACAAAGCACCCCGTGCGGCAGCCCCCCCGCTGTCCCGCAGGCCTGAAGCGTGGCCCCATTTCGGGCAGTGACGCTGGGCTTGGATTTATGATGGAAAGCGTGGATTTGTGATGGGAACGGGATGGTGCGCAGCCGCCCCGTTCCCTGCCCTCCCACAGGCTGATGTCCTCACAGTGCCTCGGTTTCCTCTGTCTGCAGCACAGGCAAATCAGGGGAAGAGGAAAATCTCATCCTGGAGGAGGAAGGCTTGTGGGTTAACTAACGTATGGTTGCAAAGTGCTTGCAAATCTCCGAGGGAAGCGTTTGACGTGGGTGCCAAGTGTAAAGGATTCTTGGAGCACTGAGCACATACAAATATTAACTAGCTCCTCGGGCTCTAAAACTCAAATATTGCCCAAGAGGTATAGAAAATACTTCTTCAGATCATGTGATGCGTTACCCACTGCCCGGAATAAATCTCACGTTTTGCTCTTGCTTTCAGAATCAGCTGTTTGTTTGCCTTCTCCTTCTGGATTTAGTTGCGTTAGTGGAAGCAGGGAATTGCTACAAGGGAAAGCAAAAAAAGCAGCTTTCGTGAAATGTTTGGCAGCAAGCATAACTGAAAGGGGAGCACTTCTCCTATTTGTTCTGCCTGTTAAAAACACGTTTTGAGTACAGTGTACAAATTGGGCTCCAGGTGACGGCTTTGGCTTGCTTGTGGCACACATTTGAGGTTTCAGAAGGAAAACTCAAGCAGCTGAGCAGCCTCTCCTGCAGAGCGCGTTGCTGGGACTCCCAGCATTATGTAAGGGAGAGACTTTGCTGGCTGCCTTCCTCCGGGAAAGTACACGCCTGCCTTCTCCCTTTGCTCTGGGGAGCAAAGCAATCTGCCTACAGCAGCAGCGTACTTTGGCAGCACGCTGCTGGTTCTCGATGAAGAGGGTGGAAGAGCACCAAGCCCCCGGCCTCGCTCGAGGCTGGCTTTTCTCCTTGCGCGGGGGGAAAAATCTCGCTCCGTGTGTCGTGATGGCGTGGTGTAGCGGTGGTCCTGATACCAGCTGCTGGGCGAAGCACCAGCTCTTTCCAGTTTGGGGCCGAAGCAGTTTCCGTAGCTGTTTGCTTCTCCTGGGAGGCTTGTTATTGTGCTCGCAGAAACAAACTTGATAACACGCGAGTCCCTTGGGAGCAGAGGGCTCAGCAAAGGCAATGCTTCTGGCCAAGATTAAGCAAGGCAGCTCGGCCCTTCAGCCCGGGCGTGTACTTGTCTACGTGGGGACATGCGAGTTGTGAGCGGCCGCAGGGTTTGCTTACCACTGTCCCTCACGGAAGGAGGCATCTCCCCAGCTCTGCCTGGAGGCCACGTGCTGGTACTGGCATCACCGCGCATCGCTGCTGCAGGTGGATGTGATCACCCGGGGGCTGAAGTACCCCTCCTGGGAGGAGAAATGGGGTGACAGCCCTGCTGTCCTGCGCCAGCCGAGGCTGGGTTTTAGTGGGTGCTCTCTCACAGCCTTGAGCCATTTTCACTCCCAAGCACGGTGTCTTGCTCGCTCCGGGTCGCCTGCTTGCCCAGGGGGAAGCCATCGCTAGACCCGGTCCTGCAAGTCAGTGTTGGGTGTGGAGAAGCAGCCAGAGGCCCCGTGCGGTACTTCGGAGCTGGGGCTGCCCTCCTCCTCGCGTCCCCTCGGGTATTCTGCTGGCCTCCTGTCTGCCTGCGGTCACCGACGGCTGCGACGCCATTCAGTGCTAATGGATTTTAAAGCCCACGTCTCTGCTGAGAGACGTCTCTATTAAGACACTTTAATTCCAGTTCTTGGGAGTGTTGTTAGGAACAGAGCTGTGAATTAGGCAACATTTAATCCGTACGTTGGCAATGGTAAGTGCTGTGCACTCTGCTGCTGAAAGCCCAGGGTGAGGCAGCAGCTACACCCACCTACTCCTCAAGCGGAGACTTACTGGAAAATTGAGTCGAAAGGAGACATTGTGGTGTTTCTCCTCCCGATGAAGTCTGAGGCTCTTAATGGTGCTGAGAACTTTGCTACCGGCTCCTGGAAGCCCAGAGGTGGCTCGAGTGGGCACCAGCGGTCTGGACCATGTGCCGAGGAATCCGTGGGGGATCGGTTCCTGTAGCTTTTAGCTAAAAGTGTTTATAAATAACAATAAAATCTTATCGATGCTCAAATTTTAGCTTATGCTGCTGAGCTGCGAGTGTGACCTCTTGATGGGAAATGCAGGGCCCGAGCCAACGCGGCGCCAAGGTCCCCTTGACTCCCACAGGAGCTCAGAAGGCTCCGTAGGCGGCAGCACGGCAGGTCTCGGAGCTAGAGAGGGGTGACGTTAGACATCCCGAAGCAGGCGATGCTGCAGGCTTCTATTCCCCCACCACGTGTGATCTTGGTTCATATTTTTCCCTTAATGCTAGTGGCGGAGGGAAGGGAGAGGAGAGAAGGACTTTGCCTGTGTTGCAGCTCACCCAGAGCAAGACCTTCCAGACCGGAGGCGTTTAGGAAAGTAGGATGAGGAAAGGCAGGCCCCTGGGCTTGGATCCATCATTGCCCAGGAGACACAGCAGGAGCTTAATTGGAGATGGGAGCTTTTAAACTTAATTTGATCTGATATGAATCTTACACTTAGTACAACAGCCTCCTGTCTTGCTATCTGACAGCGCTGTGTGCTGCTCGCTTCATGTTTTCAGGGCAGCCTGCAAGCTGACCCCAGAAACACAGAATTGCACAAATGTGTACTGCTGGCAACGGGGGACGTCCCGCAGCAGAGGCTGCTACCAAGCAAGGCAGTGGAGAAGTCACTTCATGAGGGTGACACTCCACCGTGTCACCAGTGTGCTTCAAAAAGAGCTGGTGGCGGTCTCGCCCGTGTCACCATTGCCTTTTTCTCCGGTTTTGTGGACTTTTTGCTTACATGCAGACGTTTGCAGGTCTGTTTTGAAACGAAAGCTTGGCGTTTGGACATGATTCTGCAGGGAGATGTGCGTTATAGAGCATCTTGCTGGGAGATGGTAAGGATGGGAATCTGCACGAGCACTTGGAGGTGTTTAACTTCCAGTTTTAATTTCTAACTAAAACTGATGGCTGTCTGCAGAGAATTTTCCGAGGCAGTTTATTAACACAGAAAACACTTTAGCAGTCAAATGCAGGAGTAAGCTTGTGAACTGCAGCCACTACCCGTGACTGTGCTGGATAGGCGAAGAGATACGGGAAGAAGGGTGGGGTGCTTGGAGCTGAGGCACCTTGAAACACCGCTCAAAAAAAAAAAAAAAAAGATTTCTATGGACGTTTAACCGCCCAGATACGGGGTTGGACTCGAGCGCACACCCTTTGCAGTGGGACAAAGTGCCCTCGGTGCTGGCGTACCTTGGCAATCAAGCAAAGAAAAAAAAAAAGGCTTTTAAGTACACCGGAGTAGATAGATATGTATTCTGATCGATGAACATGAGCTGCGTAAATGAGCCCGGAGACGGGCAGCCTGAACAAAACCAGCTCAGAGTCGATGCCTGCCCTTTGGATACCGGGTACGCCGGGTACGCGCCATGCCCGTCCCCTTCGGAAACGGGGAGGCGGCAGCTTGTCAGAGCCCGGCTCGCCGGCTGCCGCCCCAGGTGCGCC
>VXAL01014773.1:0-16853 GCA_013399475.1 Chauna torquata
ATCGCAACTAGGTCATAGTTACTTGATGACTGAGTGCTCCATTTTCTCCTCAGCTGTATGTATCTTAGAAACAAGCCAGTACATATGCTAAACCCAAACCAAGGAGCATGCCTAGCCCATTTGTTAGAAGCTGAAACAGAGTTTTGTAGTTCTAGGTAAAAAGATCTGATTAGTAGTGACCTCCACAATTAGGACTACAGCAGTTTTGAGTAGTTTTATCTGCTAACTTCTAGTAACCCATGGATAGCACTGTTCAGAGGCTCCAAATCTAGTAAAACAAAACAAAACAAAACAAACTAACAGACAAAAAGCCAAACCAAACCAAACCAAAACAAAAAAACACTTTTAACATTGGACATAAAGTTATAAGGTTGGCTGTAGGCCCTGCTCCAGTTGACCAGCTGACCTGCTCAAGTATTACTTGTGTGACCACAGCAAGGGTATACAGATGTACTGAATCTAACTCTGGACAACTAGTCTCTATGTTATCACACCTCTTGAATTTCTTGTGTTGGATTTCTAGTAACTGAAGGATCTTCATGTCATTTTTTGCACAGTGCAGATACTTTCTTGACTCAGGAGCATACTTACAGAGTAACATACTTTAAATTAGCTGCTACTACTTCAGGAAAGTGATCTTGGTGTCCATGTGGATCTGGTAAGATGTGTATGATCTGTGGATCATCCTCCAAAATTGTCTACTCTGTGCTCAGCAGAGATAAAACAAAAAGAATATTAAAAATATTAGAAAAGGGCATTGGAACAACATTGAAAACTTCATTATACTACAGTATAAATCCAAATCTTGAGTACTGCATTCTTTTCTGATCATCCCAACTGAAATGTATTTAGCTGGATTAGAAAAGTTTCAGAGAAAGTAAATCAGATGGGCAGTCTTCCAGAATCCATGAATGTTGTGATTGCTGTGTGGTTCTTTGGTATAACATCTTTCTTCCTATTGAGACCAGCTTTATATCAGTTCTAATTTATCAATTCTAATCAGTTCATTCTTCATTCAAAACATGAATAATATCCATGCTGTCCTCTGTCTTCCTATTTTTGGATATAGGTCTCTGTATGAAGAAAGATTAAACAGCCTAGGAACTCTTCAGCCTGAAAAAGTTATGACTAAAGGGGAAATATCAGAAAGGCCTACAAAATTATGGCTGGCATGGCACAGGTGATGAATAAGGAATGATTACTCAGTATTTGTCATAAAAAAAGAATTAAAGAATACCCAGTGAAAAGAATATTCAACAGATTGGAAACAACGTATAATTAAATTATGGACCCCCATTGCCACAGAGCATTACATAGTTTAAGATGAATAGATTTGAAAAGAAAATGAATAGAACACAATTCTGTCAACGTCTGTTAAATATGGCAATCCCAATCCAATCTTCCAGAGACAGGCTCGTGAACAAACAGGTTTTTTAATGCTAAGCTCAGAAAAACCTAAATATGATCTCTACTGTAGCCTATACATGAACAGTCTATTTCCCAAGGGTTTTTCAGCTAAATGTAATACTGTATAACTTAGATTTAAAAAGGAATCAGCCCTTCACAGGATTCAAAATAAAGATTGATATACAAAACCTCATAATCAATTTAATTTTCTACCTACAATATCTCTAGGTTTTAAATGGGAAAGTTCTGTTTTGGCTTTTTTTTTCCCCCTTTCTTTTTCTTTTTTTTTTTCTCTCTCTCTTTTTTTTTTCTCTTTTATTTACTTTGTACAGTTCTCCCTGCAAAGCATTTCAAGTTTGCTATCTTTCCTACTAACAGTAAAGCAAATTTTCGATTACAGTCAATGGTTTTGGATCAAGAACTTAATGAGACTGTAAGATTTTTTCTTTTTCCTTCAGAATCCCAGAATCATGAAATGATCTCTCAGTTCTTATCTGCTACTACTGATAATTTCAGGTTATACCTTAATCAATAAATAAATCATGTTTCTGCAAGTAGGAAAAAATTATATACACCTAAGGGTAGAAACAGATAAAGTCAGACATTCTGTATGTAAATTAAATGGAAAATATACACAAACATTAATTTAAGGACCCTGGCTAATATTTATTCATGCTGTAAAAATATTTGTAATTTAGAAACAATACAAAAATAAAGAAAGGGGAAAAGGTGTTTAAATATTAATTAGATGCTGAATGGAATGTAGGGAGAGAGTTCACAGAAACTGGTTGGTTAGTAAATGGTACATTAATTTCCCTGAAAGGTCTTACACGTAGCAATGAAATAGTAAAAACCACTGCAAAGATACGTACCTTACAGATTATTGTCTCACTCTCACCTTATAATAGTAATAACAACCTTCAGAGTGTCTACCATAAGCAGTGCTAAGATGCCTATCATCCTGATATGCATGTACTTGTTATCCTACCTTGTCATTAAGCATTTTGAAATGTGTAGAAAAAGAATAAAATCATCAGAACAGTTTTCTGGGAATAATGAACTAGCGGCATTTATTTCCTTCCTTGTGATCAATGAACCCCAGGAAGTACCTTATAACTCAATTGCTATTGTTTAATCTGCTGATGAATTTACTCCATTCTGCCTCCTGTCAAGATCCTGATGCATTAGGGGGCAGCTGTTGTATCAAGTGGCTGTATTTAATCTTAACAGAAACATGAGAAAGATCTTGGTTTTGTCTCTGGACAATTAGCATCAGACCATGATCCACCCCCTCCACCAGATTGATGAACACATCCAGGCCTGTTCCTGTCTCCTGTATAACTTGTAGGTACAAGACTCTTTCTCTACCAGCTTAATCATCCAGCTTGTTCAACAAATGTCCGTCATTCATGAGTATTTAGTAGGTCCATATGTTAGGTCATTACATAGTATAATACAGTAAATTCAGCAGAAACTCTTTTCTCTCTATTGTTATTTGTATTGATATCTTTCCGTTCAACTGCTGTTTTGTGTCAGCAATAACCCCAAAGGCAGGCTTGTCCAGCAACAAAATCATATGATGAATTTTTGCGAAATTTTAGTGTCCTCTGTGGGAAAAATTAAAATCTTTTGTGCTTTTACTTGGTTCTAAAAGGCTTAAGACTTACTTCTCTGTTCAATTTTCCCAAGTTCGTTTCTGATTCATTCTGCTCAGCTGTAGGTGTAGAATTAAAATGGGAGAACAAGTGCATAACATGTTCATCTATCTATTTGGTTTCATTCATATGATAACAAAACCTGAGTTAGAGGGAGAACGTTAAGAAGGATCACGAACTTCCTATAGTCTTAAAAAAATGATAAATCATATCTATATCAGTATACAGAATTCTGAAAAAAAAAAAAGAAGGGCAGAAAAGGTAAGGGTATGCGGAAGGTGTGAACACCTGCTTCATTCAGGTTATACAGCAAAGGACCTCTTTCATGCAAAACAGAAAAATGAGTAAAGGGGGAGGCAATAAACCACAATGCACAGAAACACAAACCATTTAGACACAGACTAACAGAGATGACACCAAAAAACAAAAATTTCAAGTCACTAATGGATGAGCCATCAAGAAACTTCAGGCACAGCTTTGGAGAGGGCCAACCTGGACTTGGTAACTGGTTGGAAGGGGCAAACAAGGGGAATGTGAGGATTTGGGATATTCCAAGGGCATCTGTGGGACTGTGCAAAACTTACTAAGGAAAGTTCAGTGGAAGGGGATTGGGAAGAAACAAAGGGCGGTGGACAGACAAGGGGTATAAAAGCGACAAGTCACATGTAAAACAGGGCTAGTCAGTACGTTTGACTGGCTGAGCCCTGCACCTGATCACTGCAGTCTGTCCTACCTTCTTTTTATTCTCAGCTATCTCTCTGCGTAATCTCACTCCCTGTCCCACGTGTCAGTGCTGCATGGGTTCAGAGCCAGCTCTTGGTGACACCTGTGTGTGTGTGAGAGAGGACCGGGTGCCAGCTGCTGGAACCAGACCGGGATGTGGGCAACCCAGCCTGTGGTGGCAGATGCTGGAGCCGGTGGGATCTCAGCGTCAGCTCCTGGACCAGGTGGGGGTCTTCAGCCTCCAGCCCCCAGGGCGGGAGCGGTGTGTGTCCCCAAACCAGCTGCTGGGGGACAAGGCTGAGCGAGGCGAGTGAGGGGCTCCGTGCCGGTGGATGGAGCGGGGCCGCAGATCACAGCCTCTGTGCCCAGTGCTGGCTGCTGGGGGCAGCGTCTGTGTCTGACCCAAACTGGATGTGCGTGGGGAGTGCGTGTGCATTCACTGGCAAACCCTGCTCTGGAGCAGCCGGGGACCTGTGGGGCGGGTTAGAGGGGCCTGGACCCAGACAGGGGTGCCTGGCGGGCAGAGGGGCCGTGCTGGTGCTTGGGGCACACCCGTGAGCATGCATGTGCTGGAGAGCCTGGAGGGGTGTGGGTATGAGCCTGCACCAGTGACTTTTTGTCCTGACCAGGCCAAGAGAAGAAAGGATACCTCACTGTCTGATCTTAATTTTTACGTGAAGCCTGGTAGTGTTATATACATGGGTGCTATTGCAGGCAGCACCTTTTCTATGCTAGCCAAGTCAGTGGTTTGAGTGTCTGTGGGGTACATACTCATCCTCACTAGTGGTTGAACCTGCAAACAGGAAAGTGCAGCCATGTCCATTGGCCTTGGACAGAGACCCCCACATGCCAGGTCTGGGCACCTGAAAAAATCATGTAACCTTCTGAGATGATAAACATTTGCCAGATACTCGTTTTGAATGATCGTTCATATCATCATAGGAAGTAGAGCCAGCGACCAGCCCTGATTTGTGCACGCAAGCCAGCATGCCTTCCTCCCAAGAGGAACCCTCTTAATACACATTCAAGCTATTGAAATGCAGTTTTCAAAGTGTATTTCTCTGCCAACACAGCTCTTTCCTCCTTCAGTTTCCTGACTTTCTACCCAACCTTTAAATGCATGTCATAACTAGCAAATTAATTTTCAATCTTTATTTGTTACTTGAAAAGTAATCTATACTTGCTCTGGAATATGTACAGTTAAATCCTGCAGTGCTTATACAATTGATTTTATCTGAATCTAAAATAAGCTTTTTTCCATTGTTGGGTGGAATTGTTTTTATGTTTTAGGGAAAAACTAAACAGCTAATCTAAGTCAAGTGTTGTGGTTCCCTTTATCATCAATGGAAGGAGGTAGGCAACCAGAAAGGGCAATTAATCTCACCCAGATACATATCTTTCTTTGAGAAAGAATCCACTTGGAATTACCTCACATTTACTATGTTACAATCACAGTTGTGCAGGTTTTGTTTACCTATGTTTACCTCATGGCAAATGAGCCACAGCAAAAAGTTTAGGATGGTGTAGCCAACAGAGAAAGAATAACCGGATACCTCAGATTGTTCTGCTGATGATGTATGCTGTCTCCCTTGCTGATAGTGTAAAATCCCTTATAACGTGCCAGAATTACATGTTACTGTCATGTAGTTCTCCAGACAAAGAAGTGCATATAGCAAGCCAGAAGATTCAACCCTGCGAAGCTGTGTGGATTTTAGCAACTGCGTGAGCTGTGAAGAAGAAAATAAAGCAAATGCTTTTTGTTGCTGCTGTTTAGGAAAGAAAAAGTAGTGTTTAATAGCGGTTTTTTTTTTTTTTTTTTTTTTTAACTGACTTAAAATGAATAGAGTCATGTTGTAATTCTCTTGGATGTGGGTAAACACAATAACTGTTGTGAATGATGACTGCTCATTTCAGTGTCCAAATCAGTATTTGTCTGAAAAGATTCAATCGTCCTGTAAATAATTTTCTTAAGCAGTGTAGATTACTAATTTCCTGTGGAAAGTGAATCAGCCAACATGTTATTCAAGACACACCTGGAGGGCAATTTGCTTGACTCAAGTTTTGTGAAACAGAAATGACACAATGTTAATTTGCTTTTACTCTGCTTGCCATATCTAAGAATTAAATATGCAATTGGATGAGACCGAACTGAATTCATTGAGCTATCAGCCATGCAGTCCACTTATTTTGGCTGATTGTGATAAAAAAAAGCGTTTTATATGAGCAGTTAACATGTTCATATTTTCCACACTTGGCCTATTCAAAAATCACAGTGACAAATTCTTTGCTGATTTATATTCCACTCTGCATTTGCAGAAAATACGCCCATGAAGTTTAACTTAAAATGTTTTAGATTTTCTCATTTCTGTTTTTATTACTTTACGTCATGGCTTAGTCTATATGTGGTCTTAGGTTACTATGTAGTTATATACAGACAGATATTTTCAAATATAGTTTATAACAACACTCAAGCTCAGGAGTTGATTCATTTATCACAAAACCACAGAATGGCTGAGGCTGGAAGGGACCTTTGGAGGTCATCTTGTCCAACCTCCCTGCTCAAGCAGGGACACCTTGGAGCAGGTTGCCCAGGACCATCTCCAGATGGATTTTAAGTATCTCCAAGGAGGGAGACTCCACAACATCTCTGGGCAACCTGTTTTGGTGCTCCATCACCCACACAGAAAAGAAGTGCTTCTTGATGTTCAGACAGAACCTCCTGTGTTCCAGTTTATGCCCAATGCCTCTTGTTCTAGCACTATTGAAAAGAGCCAGCTCCACCCACTTTGCATCCTCCCTTCAGGTATTTATAGACTTTGGTAGGATCCCACCCTGAGTGTCCTCTACTCCAGACTGGACAGGCTCTACACTCTCAGTTGTTCCTCAGAGGAGAGGTGCTCTAGGCCCTCGATCATCTCGGTGGCCCTATATTGGATTCTTTCGGATATGTCCAGGTCTCTCTTGTACAGGGGGGAGGCAGAACTTGTGTTTACAAACATTTATATTCCAATATTAACATATAATTTATTATTATTATCATTATTAATTTGATCAATTAACACATAGCAGCTATCTGCATAACTAGGACCTCAGTCAGTACTGATGGTACTGCTAGCATCTCCTGTGATCATTTATTCTACATTTCAGCTAAGCTTAATACAATCGATAAAAGAGAAACTGGAACAGCTTCTGGAATGGCTTACCTTCCTACAGTCTTTCATCATAGAGGATTTCAGTTCAAAAGTTAGCGGTGTAAACTTAACCAGCATGCACCCATACCAGATTGTCTTTGAAAAGCCACTGTCTTAATGTTAAGGGTTGTTATAAATGGCCGCCATATACGCAGCTCTGGGCCCAAGACTTCATCCCTGCCTCGCTGGTGCAGCCCAGCCAGGTACCCTGGGGACCCAGAGTCTCCACCTAAGGCCAATGGATGTGGCTGCTACTTTCTCCTTTGCAAGTTCAACAAGTAGCAGGGCTGAATGTGTATCCCATAGACACACACAGACACTGACAGGGCCAATCACACAGACTGACAGACCAGGAGCTGCCTTCAGCAGTACCCACATGCAGGGCTCACGCACCACACCAGCACGGACAGCCCAGTCCCCTCCTCCCCTCGGGCTGTCACAGACAGCAGCTCCCTGGTGCAGGCACACACACGCGCGCGCACACACACCCCTCCAGGCTCACCAGCACATGTACACTCTCAGGTGCCCCAAGCACCAGCACGGCCCCTCTGCCCGCCCGGCACCCCTGCCTGGGTCCTAATCCCCTTCCACTGAACTTTCCTTAGTAAGTTTTGCACAGTCCCACAGATGCCCTTGGAATATCCCAAATCCTCACATTCCTCTTTTTCGCCCCTTCCAACCAGTTACCAAGTCCAGGTTGGCCCTCTCCAAAGCTGTGCCTGAAGTTTCTTGATGGCTCATCCATTAGTGACTTGAAATTTTTGTTTTTTGGTGTCATCTCTGTTAGTCTGTGTCTAAATGGGTTGTGTTTCTGTGCGTTGTGGTTTATTGCCTTCCCCTTTACTCATTTTTCTGTTTTGCATGGAAGAGGTCCTTTGCTGTATAACCTGAATGAAGCAGGTGCTCACACCTTCCGCATACCTTTACAATATGAATTAAATATTTTGTTCTAAGTAGGAGAAATATATCTGTAGACATAAAAGAAGGATGCAATATTGTCAAACATACTGATTTTTTTTTTTCCAGAAATATCTCATGACAACGTATTTTGCATCGTCCAGATCAGAATTTGGATGCTGCTTTGATTGAATTCAGGAAAAACTAAGTTGATTCACACAATTATATGATTTATACAACAACATATAAGATATATATTAACACAGAAAATGATAAATTAATGTGCTTCACCTATTGTCTGATATAAGGTGACTTTGAATTTCTCATTGTAGCGGTAGGGTGGTTAACAATTGTTAACCTTGTGAGATTAAATTTGAAGTTTTGGTGTATTATATACATTTAGGAAATGATTATTTTTCCAAAATATTTTTTTTCCATTAGAAACATATCATTATGTTATATTTCTTATTATTCTGTTATACTGAGTTCCTGGATTGAGACTTTTTAATTTGAATAACATGTATGAAAGTAGTCCTTCTGGATTCACTTTGTATTAGCCATTGATGGTAATATATAACCACTGTGACATAATGCATTTAACATTTTAACATAGTTCTGTATCACTAAAAAGGAGCAAAATCTGCTAGTGCAACGTTACCAGCAATCTACAGGGAAAAATAGACTGTAAAAAGATTGCACACATGCCAGTCCTGCCAGAAGATAAACTACTTAACAATAGAGATGACCTTTTCTGTTTGAACCCCATGAGTTAATTCTGGCTGCACCCTCTACTTACTTAAAAAAATGCTCAAGAAGTTCATAAAATGGCATGCATAATTACAGTAACTCACACAAAACTAAGCATTTAGCTACACACCAGTATGCATGTCTTCTCTGAGCCAGACACTCTAATATGGCAGCAGAATTTGCAACTAGTTAATATGGTGTCTTTGGATATCTGACCAGCTCTCACTTGTACAGACATTGGTTCAGTACTTTGCTATTAATTTCTACCTACCTTCATTATGAAAGGTCTAAACTCATTAAGCTAAACGTAGACATTAGCACTTCTAATTCTATTGCCTCCTATATAGCCAATACTGAAAATAAACACTATGGTTTTCTATTACAGGACTTACAGCACTGGGAAATTTGACATACAACAGGGAAAGTATTTATTTCATAAATATGAGCTTAAGTTCATGGAGGGACATTTTTTATTTCATTCACATATTGTAATATGGTATTAGATTATAGAAGTAAATTCAGATAAATTCCCTATGAGAAGGTCCCAGAACCCAAACCAATGTATCATGATATTGGAAAAAATTAATTCCAGTCTACTAGCTATGTATCTGCGCTACAGTTAAATAAGACAAAAGACCAGCTGTAATAAAATATATGCCTATCATAAATACATGTTAATTTGAGATAATAATAAATAATTACTTTGTTATAGGGCTATATTCAGTAGCATGGCAAGCAGGAGAGAGCTATAGTTCATTGTTAGATGAAACTGCACTGAAGACCAGCACTGATGTTATGCCTTCCTAGAACAAGACGTACATTTGTAAATATGTCAGCTTTGAGCTTTGAACAAGCTCAAAGTAAATGAATCTAAGAAAACAAAAATATTTCCAGTGAATGTCCTAGAAAATTGTGCTTATTTCCCTGTTTAGCTAGAAAGCAGCAATCTGAAAATGAACATATCTGAGGAAAGAAGACAGTATATCATATATCATTATTTGTGAGTTGAACATTTTAATGTCTGTATATGTACATACATGCATACATATATATATATTAGCACAAATGATATTTACAGATAGGTAGGTTGATAGATATATATATTTACAGGTACAAGGCTCTGTAATTGAGAGATCCTCATCCAGAGATCCAAAGACACGAACTTCAGCACTGTTCAGGACTTGAAATGAAGGCTAAGTTTCTTCCAGCATGAATCACTGTAAACAGAGGAAATGATGTCTAGAGGTTATGCTTGCCATCTTCCTCCTTCTTCAATTTCTGGTTGCTCAGCCTGCTACTTAAGATTAACAGTAATCGTAAACAATAGGGTGTCTCGGAGACCTTTAGATTTGCAACAGAAATAAAAATTAAAGTGTCAATATATATGGAGAGAGGGAAAGCAAGAGAAGAAAGGGTCCACTGCTTTAGGAATTACAAAATCTAATAGATACAATAGCTGTGATTCCTGGACAAGCACTACGTAGAGTACAGGTAGATTATTAAAAGAATAAGCCTAAATTTTCTATTGTAAAGGAATGAATTTCCTTACAACTTATATCTTCACTGGCATTTCTCTTGGGGATTAGTGGCACATCTTTTCACTTTCTCTTCAGTTTAGCTGTCTTATGTACTGGTCATAAAAATAGACGAAAACTTTATTATTCTCTCTACATCTAGTCTGTCACCCTGCTGTGAGCAGGAACAGTAACATTCTGTGAAGAGCTGTGCTTCTAAAATGATCACATTAATATTACCTGCAGTTTACTCTTAACTGTTTTTTCTTACTTCTAAAAACTTTAATTTCTAATCAGACTTGAAAATGTCATTTTATAAACAACTTCTGCCTGCTGGTAAAAACAAGACATATTCCTGCTGAGTGTTATACACACCCATCCAGGTTAAAGTTAAAGAAGCACGAACGTATAAGCCAAATTAGTCACCGCTTAGGTTTCTGATAGCATGAAGCCAATTTAAATCACTTACTGCAACCAGGAAACAGCAGAACTGAAAAAAAACATTTTTTATTCCTGTTCCCTCAAAAACAGATACAGGTACAGTAACACCAAATTAGGTTTTCTGTTAACAGGTTTTGAAGGTTGGGTAAAGTGTTGAGTAGGTGACTCAACTGTCTCCAGTTTTCTTATCCAGTCCAAATGGGTAATCCAGATAGGTGGTTTTCCTTTGCTTGTTTTCCAATTTGAAGGCTAAAAATAAAAACAGGAAGAAAAAAAATATCAGAATATCTTTTCCCTCAAATATCTCATTTATACTTATCTTCATTGTAAACTGGGCTAGTGTTCATAGAGTCCCAAACTCCCATTTTTATCCCACTGTATGTATTGTTTTCTTCCATATTTACAGTTTCGAGGAAAGAAGGGAGGAAGAAAGGAGAGAAAATTCAGACGCTATCTTTTCCCCTAAATGCATTTCAAGTCCAACTGGATCAGGCAACTGGCTTTTTGAATTTCAGGGTGAACATGCAGATAACGGAGGCAGTGAGTGCAGTGGTGGTCTGTGATGTCTGCAAAATGCTCAGCAGAATGGATTCTTTCTCTGGTTTCAGTGGGTGCTATGTCCTTGGTCTGACCACCTCACTATGGGCATCTGAAGTCATCCATCCTGCTTAAGGAGCCCTGTCGTGCCCTGTTCCTGGTCAAGAATTGTACTTTTCTCCTGTAGGTCCTCTGTCATATCAGTTAGCTTAGGATGTCTCAGGTCATGAAGGCACCTCAGATGGTACCAGACAATTTTTTATAATCAAATAACTCAAGCTCTGGCTTTTTAGTTTATCATTTAGTGCTCATGGGGATTTTCTTTTTTCCATGCCTCATTTGATTCTTTTTTTTTTTTTTTAAATTTTATTTTCTTAATACATTGAAAATACAATAATTATATTCTTGTTAGAGTTTGACCCAGCCTCTTCAGCTATGTGCTGCCAATTTTTATAGCTGATTCATATCATCCTTTTTATTTTCTTGTGGCAGCTGAATTTACTGCTATGAGAGGTGCAAAGGAAAAACAAATCCCAACGCCTCTCGTGCCCCTATTCAAAACAAACAAAAACTCAATGAGATGTCGATATTTCCAGGTGTCCAGAGAGGGCAAAACAGGTGGTGGGCCAAGGCTAGAGTCAGATCAGCTATCTGTTTTGACCATACCAAACTTTTTAAAGGCACCTGGACTTTGCTAGAACTGGGGAGCTGAGCTCCTTGACAACTGTCAGGAAGAAAAGAAGACGTAAAACAGCAAAAAAAGCTAAATAACACCAAGGGACAGAAAATAGATCTAATACAAATAAAAGAACAAAACATTTCTGACAGGCATTCCTGTCACAATACAAATAACTATGGAAAATAGTTGAAAAATCCATGGAACATGAGTTCTACATCCATGAGAATAGTCAGTAATACAGCTGGTATGGAATAGAGAAAACACCAATATATCACTGATAGAAATGGATTATCCTTTAAACGGAAAACAGGGAAAAAACTGAGCAGCTTCCTGAATCAATGCTTTATGCATTGTCATTGAATATAGAATGGCTCATTGATTTTGCTATTAAAACTTATAGATATTTTATTTAAAATCAATCATAAAAAAAAATTGAAGTTTCAAAATGAAATTCTCTTTGTGGGTATGAGGTTAGCTTTTGTGTTTGTTTGTTTGCTTGCTTGCTTGCTTTTTCCTCAAAGAAAAAAAAAACACTATTTTTGATATTGCAAGTCAGGGGGAAAAAAAAGGGGGAAAAAAAAAAGAAAGCAAAGAGAGCAAAAATAAACAACCATAGCATACTGGCTAAGGTGTCCATTTTGCATTTTACAGCATGTGCAAATACACATGAGAAGCCTGTGCTGAGTTAACTAAGGCACAATGAATATCAATAAAGTGAGGATATACTGCTGCTAAATTACCTTTGGAAATTGAGGGACAGAAATAATCCTTCTGAGTGATATTCTAAGTTTGTTTTCTCACTAATTTTGAATAATATTTCTGTAATTTTACTTGAAAGATATTTTCTAGTTTGCTTATGAAAATGTCATTTGAGAATATGTATTAAAACTCTTAATAAAGTTAATGTGTCACATTTACTTGTTCCCCTTATCCACTATACCAGTTAACTTATCAAAGATGGAAATCTAGTTTGACACAATCTATTCTTCACAAATCCATACCAGATGGTTTTTATCACTTTATAATTATCTAGATACTTGTAAGGTAATTGTTTAATAATTTCTATTATCCTTCTAGGAATCAAAGCTAGGCTTGATGTTTTACAGCTCTCTGAGCACTTTCTCTTACCCTTTCCACAGACCATGTTTGCTCTTCAATTCTTCTGGGACATCTTCAGTCCTCAACAATTCCATAATCACTAAGTATATCTTCTACTAGTTTCTTAATTGCTTCAAGGAACATTTCTCACAGCTTCTATAGTAAATTTCAAATGGTTTTCCTTCCAGCAAGATCCTACCTGGTCTCTCTATTGACCTATGTACACACTCGATACTGTTCTTTCCTTATAATTCATTGCAAATATAATTGCTTTAATATCTTTCACAATTACCAATTCTAGGCTAAGAAGATATAGAGAGTTAAGAAGATGTAGAGTTACCATGTAATAATGAATTTATAATTATAAATATCTCCTCCTCAATATATTTATAGAACTACTATATTTCCAATTATGCTGTTTGACAGTTGCACCTCATTTCATGCCTTTACCTTGGTGCTTTTACATCTAAGGTTTCTGTCTTTCCTACCAGTATGTCCAGATTCCACTTTTAAATTATTCCTTTTCAAGTTCTGACTTACTAAAGATCTCCCAGTGTAGCCATATAAGTTGCTTTTATCTTTACCTTATTCTGTCTTTGCAAAGTGTGAGGACAATCTGTATCCGTGCCTTCAATAAAGTCTCTTTTAGGAGCTGCTAGGTCTCTTTTTCAACTCAGAAATCTTTCCTGGTGGATTTTACTTGCCAAGCCATTAAACTGGTTGAAATTTACATTTTTAGGGCCATTCTCACTCATCTGTAGCTCTGTTTCACTCTTCCCTTTAGATAATTTGTTTTACTAGTATGTAAGCATTTCTCTCTAATTTGCTTTCTGTATGCAAAGTCTTAAATATTTCTCACTGCTTATGTGAATCGAATTCAGTCTAGTCAAACTGCCATCTGTATGCCTCTGTTTCCTTCCAACAAAAGTCTTTGACTGTTAAGTCATTGACCATCTTTTCTTTGGGGTGTTATAACTGTGGGCATCTAAGTCTTTGTGATGTTCCTTCCCTGTTATTAAGATCTGATTTACTCTTTTGGTTCAGGGGCCACATAACTACTTCTGTCTTTGATGAATACTGGACTTGGAGTGATGGGGATCATGTCTGCTCTGCATGTCTATATCCAGCAGAGAAAAATATTTTTCTCTCCTCTTCTCTGACATTTTCTTAGCCTTTGTTATCTTCCTTAATTTCAGACATTTTCTCATACATCTGGCCATTGAAGTGTTTGGATGAAGTTCAGTTTAACTCTGTTAGGCACCTAAATTTTTGCTGCTTAATGAAGTAATTCTTCTGAAGTAAAGACAGGAATTAGTTGCAGGACATACATGTGGGATTTCTCTTCTGATCTTCAGCTGCTACTCTGGTAGGATATCTCATTCATGTATGTCACCTTGGACATGCTAGACCATTTCCAGTGTCCCAGATTATTGAGTTTGTTGTCTTAGATGTTTTGCTTCAAAGTGATTTTTACTGCAGCTCATCCTAAAATATTTCGAACATAGCTTTTCCACACTTCTCAACAATGATGAGGCCTCCAGACAAGGTCTTATTTGAATAAGTTGTGGAAACATTGTTGAAGTGCCAGAAGAGGTTAATGAGAATGATTAGGCTTAGAAAACAAACTGCATGAAGAAAAGTTGAAAGAGTTGGGGTTTTGATTTCTATAGAATAGAAAGAAATGAAAGTAATATTCAACTATTTAAAGGCAAATAGATAAACAGGATGTTGATCAACATGTTCTGAGGTGATGAGAAGTATACAGTTTAATTTGAAATACAGTATTTCAATGTAATATCAGAAAACAAAAAGGCAGTAACAAACACTAATAATTTGACTACTTTGACTGTCTAACTTAATCTGTGGGTATATTAGGATGCTTGCCTAAATAATGCCTTGATCTTTATGTGCCTACGAGTTCATGAGAAGTAAGAGTTCAAGTGAATAAATTCAAGTGAATGAGACTCTTCAAAGTCATAAAGAAAAAAAAAAAAAGTAGTGCATGTTTCTCATAAGGAAAAGTATTAGGCACTATTGTAGGATGTAACATCTGTGACCAACTGATTTAACATAATAACATACATCTACTTTTTTTCCTTTTTTTTTTTTCCCCTATTTAATCACACTCTTTAACACAGATCAGTTCTGAAGTGCTGTACAGTACAGAGCAGAGAGGGGAGATATAAAAATAATAATCAGAATATGCAAAAGAGAAGAAAGGTCAGTGATACAGCAACTATACCTTTAGCGGTTATCTGCAGATGCTGCATCTAGGGTAAACATCGCAAATTACCTTTATGGTTATAATAAAGAACTAGACAAATAATAAGCAAGATTCTTCCCCGTCTTGTTCTCTAAATATATATCAGGTAATATGTCCTTAACTAATTAATTCAGATGAGTCCCTTTCTTGCCATTTGAAACATCTAGCACATATAGCACTGCTTGCTTATTCATTTTAGTTAACGTGTACAAGAATATCAAATACCTGTTAAGCAGAATGATGCTGGAAGTTTCTGATTAGTTTATGGTCAGAACATCAGTCAGTGTAATTTTTATACAGGGTAAGGTGTACTCTGCACCTACCGTGTTAACAGTACACATTCAGAAAAGTAATATCTAGTTTCTAAACCAAGCGATTCAGAATTACTTCCATCTACTCAACTGAAAACTGACACCCTCTAAAGTAACTCAGTTATAAACACTTTGATTCACTTGAACTAAGACTCTAATGGGCCACATGTATTGTTCTTATATTGCTAGGGCATGATGATAGCTAGTCTGTTTTGCAGTTAAAGCTCCTGAAATAATGTGTGGGAGGTACCAGTATGATGTCTGTGTTATATGATGACAAGAGTATGAGTTACTTATCTTGAAGAGATGCTTTAGGATGCTGCAGGCATAACATCTTGAGGGTTCAAAACCTGACAAGATAGTGTGGTAGTGCTTTATAGTGCAAAGAGTTAGACATCACACAATATCATTCCCAGCATTCATAGGAGCATACTGTCACCATTGCTGAACCCTAGTTTTATTTTGGAAGAAGCTCATTAATTAGAAAATCAAAGCTCATGAGTAAGCAAAGGTATATGCATTGTGAATGGTCTCCTGCCAGTATGCAGCTTGGTCCAGATAACAAGACCTGTTTAGAATCATAGAGGGGACATGGATCATTCTCACCTACATCTCACTTTCCACTGCCAGTACATCACTCCATGGCATTGGCTGCAAAACCTAGAAATCTCCAAGGATGAGGATTCCATACACCCTCCAGGCAAATGTCTCCAGCTCTGCACTATTCTGCTAATAAAAAACTGTTACAATACCCAGCCTGAAACTCCCAAGCCACAGTCAGTGGCCATTGTTGTCTGGCACTAAGGAAGGAAAAAAAAAAAAAGGCTCACTCATCTTTCAACTTTTCTTGAAGCAGCTGTAAAAGGCTATCAGATTTCTTCTGTTCATTAAGCTAAAGAAGACCAACTTGCACAACCTCTCTTTTAATAGTGTTGAAATATCTGCTCTTGATTATAGAGGTGTAAGGTATAACTGCAAATGGACCAAACAAAAATCAGGAAATTGATACTAAAAATGACTGTGCAGAACTAAAAGATCTTAAGAAGAACTGAAAAGGATAAATAACATGAATTATAGTGACTTTTCAAGGTCCTTTTTCTTCAAGGCAGATTTTCTTGTGCAAGATGCAGAATTACAAAAAGAAGTACTTAGGAACTACTTCTACAAATACTTCTTAAAATTCTGCTGTAGTCAGTCAGATTACTTGAACAACTACCGAATTTTAATACAATATTTAGTTGAATGTTAATATTATTTTTCAAAAAATTTTCATTGTTAGTAGTTACCTTAATTTGTTTCAGAATATTCCTACATTATTATTAATTACTAATTATAAAGTAATGGGTTATATAATTTCTTTATTCTTCAAAAATATACTACATTTAAATAT
>VXAL01014775.1:0-67112 GCA_013399475.1 Chauna torquata
AAACCATTCTGTGATTCTGCGATGATTCTATCATTCTAGCTGCATATCTGAGGGATATGCACAGAAGATTGTGTTTTGTGTGGAATTATATGTGTGATCAAGCTAGGAAACTAATGCACTGAGCACAGATTAATATAGAAGAGCGTTTGTATTTGTGAGCAAAAAACAATATAGGAAGAGAGAGAGTGAACTATAATAATGGGGGGACACATTCTATACAGAGCTTCCCATGAAACAGGCCTGAAAGATGAAAATCTGACTGTTACATGCTCTATAAAAAATTAAGTCTAATCACTGAGAGAAGAGATGGCAGAGTCAGGTCCTAGGTATGGATTCATCATCACCATTAATATAGCTCAAGGTCCACAGGTGCTTTTGAATCA
The DNA here is from genome assembly GCA_013399475.1 of Chauna torquata. Taxonomy (NCBI): domain Eukaryota; kingdom Metazoa; phylum Chordata; class Aves; order Anseriformes; family Anhimidae; genus Chauna; species Chauna torquata. The sequence goes on from VXAL01014775.1 coordinate 384, forward strand.
TAGAGGTCCTACCTGACTTCTTTAAGAAACAGATGCCATGATTACCCTCTTTTAGTCCAAGCAGAAGTACAGGCACAGAGTCTGAAAGATGAGAGAGGCCTAGAAAGGAGATGTGACCTGCCCAAACTTATGCCTTGATCATTTTGAGAGCTCAGCATAGAACCTTGTAGCGGTAAGTGCTCTCAGTATTATTTGAGATGTGGGGGTACCACCGATGGCCAGGACAAATACACAGATCATGCCACATTTCAGAGTTTATACTCTGCCTTTCTGTGATGAGAAGCCGGCAGGGGACGACAGCATGGTTCGTGTGTTTCCCAGCTGATTTGCTTCAAGCCTGGCTCTCCACACTTATGCTAGAAGCTGTCTCCTCCACTTCTGCCAATTGCCAGTCTTGCAGGGGGAATCAAAGCTGGCTGGAGATGATGCTAAACATACGACTCCCTCATGTGCTGCTGACTACAGTACTGGTGTGCTGTAGCCAGGCTAATAAAGGGTATAGCTGTCAAATGCAAAATGGAACGTTTCCCTCAGGACCTGGGATATAGAAATGGTGATTGGAGACGCTGCCAGCTGCTCAGAAAAGCAGAGGAGCCATTTCACTTTCTGCATCCTCTCCCAGGTCATCTATGCTGCTAGTTCCAGGAGTCACATTGTCAGTATAGGGAGCAGATTGGGCTTTCTGGCTATGTCTCCACTAGTTAATTAAACATAGCTCTGATGCTGATGCCACCTGGCATAAAACAGCCCATATCTAACTTATTATATGCTCTGGCCTTCCAGAACAAGGCGGCTCTATTCAAAATACCTCTTGGGAATGGTTCTTGGCCTATGTTAACAGTTGATCTATGCACATAAATTGGTTGGGAGTGTGCTTTTAACTGACCTAAAAGCAGATTGGGGAATTTCTAATATTTTAACAATATATTCAATCAAATTCCAGTGCCCAGGAATGTTCCTTGCACTCGAATCTGCTAAAACAGATGAAGAAATTCAAGTGCTCTACAAATAAGCTTCACACACTAAGTCTAGGGTATTTATACATCAGTTCCCTCATTTGCACTTGGTGCTAGTGGGGAAACCACATCTCAGGAAAGGCTGACCTTCCTGTCTAGCCAAGACTAGAGCAAGAAACAAGTCTATTACTGCTGCTCCAGCACATCAGCCTCCAGGTTCCACTGAAGTGATTTCTGTAGTGGTGAGTAACTATAACTAGGTCTCATAAAACTAATCGCTTTTTGGAGAAGACTCGGCCAGACCTTGAAAAAGACCTTATGCCAAAAGACAGCCAAAGTGATTGTAATTCATTTGTTTGCTTATCACTCTTTGTAGGCCATGCATAGCCTTCTGCTGCTTCGTTCCCCATACTCAAGGAGTGAACAGCCACAGCTTCCTTTATTCATTTAACCAAGTTACCTACATAAGGAATGTAGGTAGCGCAATCACCACCTGTAGTTAACGGAGAGATAATCACACCTAGAGAATAAAAGAGAGGGTAAGTGGATCCTGTCATACATCTCTTTCTCTATTGGCTGTTCATGCCTTGGGGTGTGTGTGTGTATACAGTCATGTGCATGCACATATATATGCCTGTGCTTGCACACATATACTTACATTCACATACCCTCTAAATTTCATAGCTGGCAGCAGTGACTGTAAGAATGCCAAACCCAGGGACTGATACAAAACCTTCCACAGTTAACAGAAAAATTCTGATGAGCTCTGATCAGAGTCTGAAATCCCACATCCACATAACTGACATCTTGGTGGGGTAGGCAATACTGGAATTCCAGTCCAGAACCTGTATATTGTTCCATTCTCAGTCTCTCCTTTATCATGAACTACTGGTACAAAGTCTCTGATAGAAGCCCCGGTGTGCTAAGTGCACTCTGGCAAATAGCTCCTGCCTTAAAGAGCCTGTCCCAGCAAAGCTTTCATTTATGATCTTCTCATCTTCCCCAGACAGCGTCATTTTCCAAGGTGCTAATTGCAAGGGCACTCATCATAAATTATCACTCATTTCTTCCCCTCACTTGCATGGAAGTATCCCTCAAGGGATTATGCTCATTAAAGCAGGACCAAGCTCTACATGAGCAATGCCCCAGGATAACTAGGCAGCCTGCTAGGAGGGTTGAGGGCGTAAAAACAAAAAGAAGGTGGTTGGGCACTGAGGTGTAAATATGAGGAGGCTCCAACCCTAGGGAATCCTCCAACATCTGCTGGTAAAATCTGTCAGCTAACCCTACTTGATTCACTTAGAAGGACAGAGGACTCTGCATCTGAGATAACACTTTTTTTTTTTGTAAGGATTGAAGATGAAAAAATGGGCTGTTACTTCTAACAAGGTAGCACTTAAATTGAAGTATTTGACACATAAAAACAACAACAGCAAAAAAAAAAACAACAACAACAACAACAAAAAAGAAAGGATAAAGAAGGCACTTGAGGCACTGGTGGGTGGTCTTTACCTGATTTGGTGTCTTGGTTGATCTTACAGGCTGAAAAAATTTCCCAAGCCTCAAGGCTGGTCTGCTATCATGTCTTCCATGAGTTACCTCTCACTTGTTCTTCTGTCTGTCTCCTACTGAAGCAAGAAAACCTCAACAAAAGCACCATTTTCCCTTCCTCAGGTGAATGACCTCAGTTGTGCCCATTAGCATTTCTTTCTTTATTCCTTCCCAGAGAGGCCACTGGGATATGTAACCAGCTCAGAAGCACAGACCAGCTGTACAATGACACAGCAAGGAGGTGATATATTTATAACTTAGTTTTATTTCTGGGTTGCATTGGCTATTAACTTTAAGTTTGGTCTTTTAGAAAAGTTACTTCTACCAATTGATATTTGAAAAGTGAAGAAGTTATTCTTTTTTTTTTTTTTTTTTTTTTTTTGATGTTCTGGGCAGCCCATCTCAAAGCCCTGCTAACTGTGGGCTTGCCCAAACCATGCTCAGCTGAGTCCTCCATGATTCCCTCTCTGCTGGGCTGGCTCATCTCAGTTACTACAGCTGTAACTGAAATGTTATTAGTCATCTACCATCAAGAGAAATTACCTTATGGACAGCTGAATCATTTGATTCCTAATTTCCAGGTCAACAAAGTGTGCATGGAGGCCACACACAGCATATTAACAGCACACATGATGGACTTGGCATGAAGATATTTGTCCTAAATTACCTTTCCTTCATGGGTTGCCATATTAGAGGTGGTGGAAATGTTCAGTCCAGTAATCCTTTGAACTCCACTGGGTCTCTCATGCTGTTGATTCCCTCAAGGATAGTTAGTGGTGCCTCTGAGTAAAACGGAAATGGTGGAAATACTGGATAAGTGAAAGGAAATGTGGCAAATAACTGTTTTGTGTAAGTCTGATTAGTTCCACGCAGTGAAGTCAGTTGTTGTTTTATTGTGGCAGTAAATTGCACTGTGAATTGAAAGTGTCACAGTAGAGTGAGTGAGCTGCAGTGTGAGGGGTTTGTTGTGGAGATGCTGGTGATACCAAGCTAATTTTGCATCACCTGATGGAGGAAAGGTTTCCAATTTCAGTCATGGCTTGAAGGTACAAAGGAGGCGGAAAAAGGCATGTGTGAATTTTCCTGATGCTTCAACAAGGTTCAGTGACAGAAAATGAGCTGGAAGGGGTTATTTCAACAGCATAAACAGGCCACTGGTGCTAGCGGCCACAGCTGATTGGACAATGTTTTGTTTTTTCTTTTTCATCTTTGCAAAAAGCAATTTTCATTGGAAAACTGAAAAAGGATTTATTACTATTATGATAAGAAAATGCAGCTGTGATGCCTTGCAGGAATCAAAGTTCAGTTGCTTCTGTTCCCATTCTCCCCTATATATTGACCTCCTGGTCACTCCAAACTCCCCGATGCACAGCGTGCTCCCCACCACCCAAGGGGCAATGTGGGAGATGAATTGGCAGGTGAGCTCGGCCTGCATCTCGGAGCAGTGACAGGAGGCATTTGAGCTATAACTCTCATAAGCTAGCATGGGGGAAAAAAAGAGTATTTTCAGAGCATGGAAGTACAAGGGAAGGGATAGCAGGGAGGAAATCAGATGAAAATAGCAATACTTTCCATGGAAATTAGAGCATATTCTGTGAAAAAGGTAACTGAATTGAAACCAAAATTTTCCACTGAAAGTAAGTATTTATGGGAATATTCAACCTGTCTGCAGGTATGAGGGTCCTCAGAGACCCTCGTCATTATAATATTGAAGTCTCCTGGCTCCTGCTTCCAAGATCAACCCAAGGCTAACCTTACTCACATCACCTCAGTTTTATATCTCATGCTCACCTGATATCACTTGACATATCGGATGTGCTAGAGCAATGTCAGAAAGGGAAGGTTATTTACAGATGAATCCATATTTCAGTTTTATTTTGATGTCCTTTATTATTGATCCCTGACAGAAATCTAGATCCCATTATATCAGTTTATACTCTCTCAAAATGCAAAACAAGCAGCTGTGTGATAGGTCTTACAGTTTAAGTATTCAAAAGTCTATAACTGAAGATGTTTTGGAAATTGTTTCTTTTTGATCAGATGCTTCACTGGCTAAATGTCTTTTTTTTTTTTCTTCCCTGTTCTTTTCCCAAGTAAGCATTTTGGAACATTCTTGCTTTTCCCAGGGCTGCTAGTTCACTATTTAAAAGTATTTGTCTGACACATTTGCTGTAGGTATCAATAATGGAAGGAAACATGCTGTGATATACAGTTATTCCTAATCACTTTGAGGAAAAAATACTGCCCTTGTGAAAAGCATAAAATCTGAGTAGGCAACACATGCAAACTTTTTGCTAAATGCTCCCCTCTAAATGCTCTGTCAAGCCTGTCACCCATCTGAATTGTAATTCAACTAGAGTTATGCAAATTATTATGACCAACATCAAAAATGCTTTGGAATTAAAGAGCAATTACTGACTTCACCTTGGTCATTTCCAAGCATATAGGTTAATTCCAGCATTAAAGGAGACAATGTGGCTCTCTTACTGCCTCTTTTGGTTGGGAATGTCATCTACACTGTCCTCTGCTCCACAAGAGAGGGAAATATGGAGTTCTTGTTGTGTCCTCAAGACCTTGCTGCTGCTCACATCAGCACCTCTCCCTTCCCAAAAGGATCTGCTCAAGTGGGTGGAGGACACTGAGCCACAGTGAACTGCTCTGGAGATCCCAATGGGAGGAGGTTAGATTAGGACATCTGCTTTGCTGGTCTCCATTTGACTTTAGCTTAATATATACTCAGGCAGTTTACAGAATAAGTGGCATTCCAGGGGATGCAGTCTTTTTCAGAAGGGTGGGCAGCATGTCTTTGCCTCACGCCTTTTTTTTTCCCACCCCTTCCTTGTGCTGCATTTTTTCTAAACAGCTTCACCAGAGTGTTTCTGAACCCAGCATTAGCCCTTTATAGATTCCATAATTTCCTACAAAGGCTTCATTTCTCACACCCTGACGTTTCTCATACCAGTGACCTCAGCTCCTGGCGTGTATAAGCCAGGCCTGGTACTTGTAAGCTAGGGAAAGATTCCTGAAGGATACAAGAAGCCTTTCTGAGAAAGTATTCAGCAAGTATATATAACAGTAATAGTATTTGTAATCACCTTTGTGTTAAAAGTCAAAATATTACCTGCTTGGGTCTGTTGCATTTTAATTAGCAACCAGTCAGTCTCAGAACTTTTTACCAATTGATGATTTTTGATGTTTAGATATGAGACATTTAATATTTAGAAAAAAAAAAGACTTTCGTATTTTTTTCTCCCTGTTTTCTCAAGAAATATATTTTGTTGTACTGTATTTAAAAATATCAAGTTTGCAGCTTTTGAAGAAGAGCTGAAATTAATTCCTGAAGTCAGGGGAGGGATGCTGTACATTTGGTCTGGAGCTACCGGGATTTTATTTTCTTTCTTCTTACATCCCTTCTCTCTCTTCCCCTTCTCTCTCTTTCTCTTTCTTGTTCTCTTTTTCTTTCCTTCTCTCAGAAGGTAACATAGCTGAAAAACCAGTGATGTTGCAATTGCTGTTCTCTTTGTCGTAGCTGGAGAAATTTGTGGTAAGAAGGCCTGTCGTGAGCTCTATTTTGGACCAGAAGGTGGCCAAATCCTGGAGCTATCTTGATTGTGATTGGCATCTGACTCATTTAAAGGCTTAAGGCTTGGAAGGGTCTCAGACTAATATCATGCTACCTGGGGATGTCTATATTAGTATCTCGTCTTTCTACAATTACTTGTTGTTATGGTCATGTCAAATACACTGACAGAGTTGAAGGTATCTTCACCTGTAGAAGCGCAACTTCTACTCCTTCATGTCAAAGGAAAGCAGACCAGGTGAGACACTGCAGGTCACCTCAAAGGCCACGGGATGCCTACATCCGGGCAATTGAGTTCAGCCATGGATCTCCTAAATGTCAAGCACGAAGGTATCCCTGCTCTAACCACCCTCAGAGAAGACTCTTGACTGTCTTTCAAGATCTTTGTCCATCTGAAGTGACTCAGCCCAAGCCAAATACTGCAAACAACTGTCGGCTCTGCCTGGCTGCCAGCCCAAGGCTCCCTTTGCTTTGATATTAAGTGCCTTTCTCCCAGCTGTGATTTCCCCACCACACTGCACTCGCCATGCACACGTGCAGGAGATTGAGTTTTCTTACCTACAAGGAAACGGTGGGAACAGCGTTCTCACCTTGCAAGTGGAGGCAAGCCAATGCCACGTGGAACGGAGGGGCACTAATGCAAAACGGCAGCAGCGCAAACTGAACCCCCTGTCCCTTGAAGTCCAGTCGTTTGCCCACAGCAATAAGCCCGAACGTCCTTTTTGCCACCAGGTGGAGCTGGGAGAGAGCTCCTTGGAACGGGCCAGCTGACAACACCCTGGGACGATTGCACAATCCTTGTGGCTAACCGAAAAGAGGATTTTTTTGTTTGGATGTTTTTATATTATTTTACCCAACTCCCAGCCCAGGAAATTCATGTCTCTCCCACTGAGAAATTTCCTCCTGAAAATCAAAGATGAGGGGATCGGGTGTCATTTAGTTTTCAAAAAACGAACTCCTGCTGAGATGTAAATCTGGACTTTCTCACCAGACCTCGCAATGGCTGACCATTGGCTGGGAGGAACAGCTAATGCAACACTGTTGTTGCTGTTTATATCATGCACAACTGCTAGGTCAGCTCCGCGCTTATACCTATGGTCACCTTGCTGCTTGGGACTGCCCACCTGGGCTTGCTGGGAGCAAGGCTGAGTTCAAGGTGGCCTTGTGAAGCTCTACCTGCTTCCCTTGGTAGCTGCTTGGGTAACAGCTGCAGCGCTGCTGGCTGCTTCTGTTATGGCAGCCTTGAGCCGAAGTGCATGGAAATGCTCTGCTGATGCATTTCTCCCATCTACAAGGGGTTCTCAAGTGCAGGAGACACTGAGGTGGCTTCTCCCCTTGAACAGCTTATAAGAGCCACTTAAAGTCCCCTGCCATGCCTCTCCTTTCTTTAGGCTGTATATTTTGCCCTCCTTCCCCCACCACAGTGCTGGGATCTGTGTCCAGACTGATGGTCACACACAGACCCAATTTATGTGAATAAAATTTATGTGAATAAAACAGAATCCTCTGTTTGCCTCATTCACTGTTCAAGCACTGCTGCTTTGTACTTTTCACCCCGGTGCTGAGGACCCTTCATGAGATACTCACATGCATTATCAGCAGTGGAAATCTGTTGCACAGGGCTTGCCAGGTCTCCACAGATGAAGTCAGCACGAATCCGTCTGTCCCAGCAACACGCTGGGGAGATCAAATGGTAACGGGCTGTGAGCTCAAAGCCATTTGACTAGGTGAACATAATGCTGTATCTGTGCTAATACCTACTGCCCCTGGACAAGGCTCATCAGATGAATCAGATCTGTTGCAGCATGACTATTCACAGCCCAGAAAGGACCTGATTCACCTGCAGCAGGTCAGAGCATGTGTCCATTGCTTGTATATGCCTTTAGGAGTTCACTGGACGAATGAAGGCAAGCAGCACAGCAGGTTGGATCACCATTTGCAGTCAGGAACATGGTGTTGTGGTCAAGGTCCTTCATGGTCAAGAGCTGGAGAAGCTGAGGCTGAAACCAAACTAAGGTTCAGGGCAGGAAGACGGGTGCCTTGTTAAACTAAACATCAAGAAATGAGGCAAGGAGATAGTAAAGGAGAAGGCAAAGAAAAAGTGTGGTCCTGATACAGAGCAAAGGTCAGGACATAAATTACACAAGGTCCAGACCTGGAAATGAAGGAAGAAGGACTGAGGCAAGGTCAGGTATCGGAGATCATCCAAATAGCCACTCTTCTCTTATTCATGTTCTGCCCAGCCAAACCTCCGCTCCTGTCTGGGTAAAGCTGCAGTGGATTCATCACCTGATGGAGAAGTGATGCACAGACAAACCATGGGTTTGGTCTACACAGGTCCTGGGTAATGTGGTGGCCTGTTTTCAGACAGAGGTGACCTCATCCTGACTAAATGCCATTTGTGTCTTCCACACAGGGTCCAACAGCCCACCTGTTACTAATTTGCTTCTCCTGTGTTTACTTTGGGCCCAATATGGGATAACAACGTAGGTGATTTCTTGTCTGAACTGGTTCCTGTGTGATCTTTGCTCCAAGAGCAGGTGGAGTCTCTGCTCTTGTAACACATCGGATGAGACAAGTGATTTGTTGGCTTGTTTTTATTTTTTTAAACTGGACTGACCCTGCGTACTCTTGCCTTCACCTTATAGTAAATGTTTCCCCTCCCTGTTTTTTTTAATTGTTATTTTTATTCCAGCAGGATTTGTTTTCCTTTTGTTGTATTTTTTAGTGCTGTTGAACTTTAATGCTCAGTTCACAGGCTCATTTGCTTCCTTCCAGCTCACAGATGCTCTTAGTGCAAAAAGCTGGAAAAGGAGACCTCTGAGGCAGAGCTGGGCTCTAAGAAATGGCTTTTGGGCCTTCCTGGGCTTTGCCTCTGGGCTGCAGGCCACCAGTTTTCCTGTTTCATGCATTACGATCATATCTCATGGCCACAGTTGAGGGTTCAAATTTTACATTAATAAAAAAAAACAACATTGATTTCAACTAAACTGTGTTTTGGGGACTCTCTCCTCTGTTTGCACATAAGGTGGTACTTCCTTCACCAAAAATAACCAGTGTTATTTCACGTGAGCTGGCAGCAAGACCTTTGCCTCACATTTTCAGCACAGTGCAATGGCCTCAGCCTCATTTTTGGTGCTCACACATCAAGCAGGGCTGATCAACCTCACCCCTACTCAGTGTTGGCTGTGTCCAGAATGGTTGCTCCCAGAGCAGGAGTTGTGCTGCTGGCAGAAGCTGAGCCCTCAGAGGAACCTCTCTAGGTGGGACCTTCTCACCCTGCAGCTTGGTCCCAAGCCCCTTCCCGTTGATGCATCTTCTCCACCTGCCGATGCTAAGCAAGTCCATGGTGCATACATTGCATGGAGGAGAAGCAAGGGGTCTCTTCTCACCACAGCTTGCACCTCGCGTCACCAGTACAAATGACCCTCACTGGGGAGCTGACGCTAGGCAGAGGAGAGAAATGCTTTCTCCCCAGGTCCTCACCCACTCAGTTTTATTTACACCCAACCAGTGAGTTTCTAGCCTGTGTTTTTTGTTTCACCCAGCTGTGCCATTCCTTCCTTAGGCTGGTTTATTTCTTTTCCATACGCTCGGCATCCTACACAAGGCTGCTGCAAAGGCTTTGCAAGCTAGCATGGAGGTAGCATAGGTAATAAAATACACGTTACCAAATGCTATGCAAACAAGTGAGGTCACTGTGTTTAGTAAATCTGTTTTTCCCCCTACTGAGGATAAAACCTTGTTCTCTCATGAAGCTGGAAAGTCTAACGCTTGCCTTCCCCCCCCCGTCCCTTCTTCTTTTACTCATTTTTAGTTCCCTCTGTTGGTTCCCCTCGTGAGTATCCCACCTATTTATCCAATGCTTATTATTGTTGTTAGGTAACTTGCAAAGATTGACATCTCAGTGAGCAGTCTCACCCACAATACTGCGTTTTTCTTAGCCTCAGCAAAGAAGCTGAGGACCACTAATATTAGCTTTGTTTTCATTGGCACTTCCCAGAGCTGGAGCCACACAGTCTTTCCTTGCAGAGTGCTTCTTAATCAATAACAAACAGCTGATAGTGCAAACAGCTTCCCTCTGCAAACAATTGTTAGTCAGCTCTGGGGGGCTTTGATGGTGAGGGGTATGCAGTAAGCCTTTGAGTTGGGAGCAAAAGGGAGACTGCGTGAATTGGGTTATGGCAGAGAGGGGATACGTGTATGTTAGGTATGTGCCCATGCGATCTTGAGAGCAGAGGGGAGGTACCAGGACCTGATTCCACTTCTACTAGTGTTCTATGGCAAAGATTCCTTCTCAATTTTTTTTTTTTTTGTCCTATATTTGTCAATTCACTTCAAGCATAGACCTAATTTGAAGTTCAAGAGTAGCTCAAGTTGTATATTGAAACTTTCTTAAGTTTAAGGAACATTTAGGTTCGTAAGTGGATAAACATGTTTGGAAAATCTGTGTACAAGAACTAAAATTCTGAGAAAAGAAAAAGAATCATCTGTACCTAAGGACTATTTGAATTTAGCCTTAGGTCCTGAACTGCTCCTGAAGGCACTGACTGAAATATCAAAATTCCTTCAATTTAAAAGGAATCCTTCAATTGCACTATAATAATCTTCTGTGAAATGCATCTTCTGAGAAAGGAATAATTCAGCAGTTCAAATTCTTGGAGAGTAGAAACCAGAAGCACTTTTTCTGACCTTCATATTACATAGACCTGTCTGAGAGCCAATGGGAAATTTTCTGAATGAATGTTTCCTGTTGGAAAAAGCCAATTTGATAAAGTGAAATGGTTTGCAAGTGTTAATTCTGATGATCCTTCATTAAAAAGAAAAAAAAGCTTTGGTTTTGAATTTCATACTGTATTTTCATTTCCATTTTTTAATCTTAGGTGCCGTAGCATATGAGTTGTATACAAGCAATAAAACTTAAACTCAGTCTGAAAATTTGTTTTTATTGAGATGAACATTTTTATCAACTGCAAGTGTCCTTTTCTCTCAAAACTATGTTTAGTACGAAATTTTGAAAATATTTTGCTTTCCTTTGGGTTCAGACTGGAAAGATATTTGGAAACAAGGGGTTTACCACAGAATGGAAAATTCAAGTCCTCTCCAGCTATGGTGCTTGCAGGTAACAGGCACTTTATGGTGCTTTTTAAAAAGGATATGGGAACAGATTGTGGAATAGACTTTCCAGGAACACAGTAGAACCCCCCATTGCTTGAGGAATGCTAAAGCTGATTTGACAAAACCCTGGAGAATATGTTCTTGAGGGCAATTTGGTATTGGCAGGCAAGTGGATGAGTTGACTTAAGACATTCTTTATGCTTCCATGAAGAGAGGACAAAATGTTTATTTTGGTTTCAGGGTTTAATAGGTTTGGAGATATTTCAAGCTACTGGAGGCTTCAAAATTAAACTATTCAGCCCAGAGACTTCTCCATTTATTTATTAATTTATGTATTTTCAGTAGGACCAAGACCAATCTGGGCAGTAACAAAACTGCAGTTATCTATACAAAACTTTTCTCATGTTACGCGTTGACTTTGGGCCACAAAGCACCTTTGCACCTGAAGAATGAGCATTTATAGGTGAATGTTTTTCACCCTCCAGAACCCCACTATTGAATCCCCTCCAATCTTCAGTCAAATTGACATGGGAAAAGTTTAATCAGGGAGAAATAAAATTGCTCAAATGAATATTAATTCATTAGTTGTTTTCTAAAGCAGGGTTAGTGTCTCTTGGCTTCCTCTTCTTCATTTCCGTTGGCTGTTGACATTTCCCTGGGGCTTTGCAAGCAATCATGTTTTCTTCAGTATGTGAGGACTTTCTTGCCTTTTAATTTTCCAACTGCATGTCAGGAAGCCAAAGTCCTTGGAAATGTCGACTCAAAGGGGAAACAGGTGATGTGAACTTGCCATGAGTAAGGCTGGAGGGTGGCTTCAGAAGTACGGTGTTCCAAGATCTTTATATACAAATGCCAATCTACTGGAGCATGAAATGACCCTGCTGGTCTTTTTCTTTTTCTTTTCTTTTTTTTTAACTTTCTTCTTCTCTCTCTCTCTCATTTTTTCCTTCCTTTCCTGCCTCTTTTAATTGTGTGTGTCCTTTTCATTGCCCAGTGGGTTGTGTGTTTTGGATGAAGAGGCACCTTCTGCTCTCTCATGTGATGAGATTCAAGGACGGGTCCACCAAGAGTATTAGGAGAGCAGATAAAACCTCGGGAAATCTCTGAATCCAAGTGTGAGTCATCAGAAGAGTTGATTTGAAAGGACAGCTGTACTAACATTGACTAAGATGCCTATTAAAAATATTGGCAGTCAAAGAAGGATCACTCTGTATTTGATCATCCATTTTGGAAATTAGCAAAACAATCCACAGAGATTCTGAATAATATTTGCACGTCAAGATAAGGACTTTTCATTTGTGGATGTTTTTTGCATTTTATGATTTCCTCTCAATTTTACTCAGGAAACTGTAGAAACACAAAATACTCCTGCTTTGGTGGAACTGATATTTGAAACAAGACAAGAAGTCTAGAGTACATTTTGTAAGCCTAACTATGACTTTCCCCCATGATCAGTTATTCTTTTTATTAGCCTGTGACAAACAGCCTGAGGGTTCTGGGAAATGAGCAGTTAAATCTGTATCCTCTGGGGCTCTGTTTGTGGGTGGTTTAGCGTCTGAGTAATGCACAGGGCTTTTGGAGCTGTTGTAGCCTTTCCGGGAAAATCCTCGATGAAGAAGGCCTCTTTCCCATGGTACATAACGGGCATTGCAAGCTATGCTTCATGTCCAAACAGCCCCGTGTTCAAGTGTGGTTTTGGGACCAGCTCGCAAGGTTTGTGCCCGTACATGGTGGTCCTCAGCCTGTGTGTATTCTACCCATCAGTATAGGCTTACTAAGTCCAGTAGGGTGTCCAGTCATTTGGAACATTACTGTAGCTCAGGTGAGGAGTAACACTGGATCTCAAAAGGCTCCTGAAAATGGGAGGAGCTGGATGTTTTCCTGTGCTCATTCCAGGGTGGGATAAGCCTGGTCCCTCCCATTCCCCAAAACAGGTAGAAATGGAGGGCAGAGGGTTAGGATGACTTTGGTGAGGAAGAAGCAACAGCCAGATGCCTGGGACCAGGGTGAGATTCAGGCAAGCGTTTTTCCTTGAGTTTCCTTGAATGCAGTCCCAGCCTTCACTCCCTGTTGATCTATCCTTTCCACTTTCATCTTTAATTCATCACTCCTGCCAGAGTTGGGATGCAGCAGCATGGGGGCTTTGCTGGGTGTCCACTCACTCTGGAGATATGAGGGTGTCAGGACTGGATTCAGTGTAGAGACAGGTCTTGGGACATGTAGATTTAACATTGCTATATTGGCCCCCATTTCCTCAACCATCTGCTGTGTTCAGGGCTTATTGTGTTTAAGGGTTGTTGTTTGTTTGAATTATCTCTTTGACCAGAACAAAATATTTTTGATGGGGAAATCACCTTTAATGGAAACTTTAACCAAAGAGATAAAAAGTTGTTGCCAGAGTAGAGATGCAAAACCTCCTCTTTCCCTTTTGTAAAAACCTAGTCCCAACGTTTCTTTAATTGAAAGAACTGAAAGAGAATGTGTGTATTTGTCCTATGACTGCATAGCCCATTCTTGGCATTAAAACAAACAGGTAAATGTTTAAGAAAGAAGGTAGTTAGACTTAACATTTTATCACAGCTAGGTGTGCTTATGCTCCATCAGTGGTATTACAGTAGCTCAGCTTTCCAATGTAAAAATACTCTGATACAGACTGGGCTCTGCTCCATGTACAGAAAAATCAGCAGAAATGGAACCATAGGTACAACCTTTCCTCCAGCTTTGTGTCAACAAGACCTGACCTGCATGTTTCGTGTGAGCCTGTGTCTAAATGAAAACAGAGAGTGAGTATAGATAGTGTGATCAGGAAACTGTTTTTCTTTCAAGTACCATACATATGCAACTGTTTTTTGAGCTTTCCTGTATTTTCTTACTCTGTATTAAGACAAATCTGAGCTCCCTGAGCATTTGTCACAAAATAACAGAGACATGCAAGCACATGCCAGAAAACCAAAGACCTGATGACTTTAAAACTGACCAAAGATATACAGAAATTTGAATGTAGACCTATCTGAGATGAAGTACAGCCCCACACGCAGCAGCTGCTGGAGGGAGGGTGATGGTCTGATGGTGCTCTTGTTGTGACAGCTAAGCCTTTGCTTTGTCTTTCCATGTTGTCTTCCAGGCAGACCCTCAGTGTTTATACGTGAATGATGTTTCTTAATGGTCTTGTGATGTAGTTTGGAGCTGTCCTCCCTGTTTCAGAGGAGAGGAGAGGAGAGGAGAGGAGAGGGTGAGATCTGCATCCTTTCCTTGCTCTTGCTTATGCTAATACTTCAAGAAACTCACTCTTTCTCCAGAGATGTTTTACATTGCAGTGGCTCAAGCCAGGCTTTCAAAAGCTCTCTCCATCCAGCTGTGCCCTCAAAAAAGGTGGAATCTTTCTGCATTTCCAACCTTTGAGGAAAATGTGAAGATCTGAAGGAGGAAACCATCAATAGAGAACCAGGATTTCATTCTTCCCCAAGGTACCCGCTCTCACCAGAAGTCATCTTTCCCCTTGCTGCCGTGGTACTAGTTGTCATTTAGGCCTATGCTACTCTCTGATCAAAATCTATTTTCCCATAGTGCTCGTGCTGATAATCTACTAGTAAAGGTTATTAGACACCATCCATAAAGTCTGTGGTACATTGACCTGATCTGAGGGAATGAAGTGAAAGCCTATCTTCCCCCCAGCCAGAGCCCACCAAGTGAGAAGCAGGCTGCGGGTTGACTAAATTCAGATTATTCTGACCAGAAGACTACACTCTTAATGGATTAAACATCTCTGTGTTTTGTGGTCTCCTTCTTAAGAAAGAGCATCATTAAAAGAAGAAAATTTTGAACTGGTGCATATTTTCATCTTTTGATTCAGAGTAATTTTTCTTTCCTCTCTCTCCCCCAGCCTTCCACCTCTCCCTCTTTTCTGCGTATAGAGAAGTAAATTTTGTCTCTGTGATATTTCTTTGGCTGAACATGATTCAGCACCACTGGCGCTCTAAATCAAGCTAATCAAAATAATCATGTCCTTTTAATCCATCCACTGGTCCCAACCCTGCATACTATATACATATTTTTTTCCTAAGGTTTGGCTCTGACATCACTGACATACTTCAGCAAAATATCAGGACTAATGTCAGGAATAAACCAGTATTGTTAGTTCCTCCTTTCATCTGAAGCCAAACACCTGCAGCTCTCCACAGGCCTCAAAGAAGACCTTGCTGCCTAGAAATGCCCAAACAGGACTCCTCCGATGCTGTGGTGTTGCAGGAAGTGGATTCATTAACAGGAAAAGCTCAAGTCACAGATTCCAGGAAAACTGCAAATAGAAAAAAAAAGAGGAGGGCCAGATCCTCAGCTGATGTCAATTAGCAGAGCTCTGTCAACGTCAAAAGCTATCCTGATTTACAGCAGCTGAAGATTTGGCTTGGGACTTTCTATCTGAGGCTCCTAGTTGCTATGCAAGGATATGGTGTTAGTGCTGCTCTTTCTCATGAAGACCTATGAGTGGGCTCCTGGGTTCATTTTCTCCACGTCCACCAGGTTGTTTCACTGAGCTCTGCTGGTTTGTGCTGAGGTCTGCTCAGCAGAAAGCAATGTGCTGGCTTCTGCCAGGCCACCCAGGCTGCTATACGTTGCTTCCACGGGTGGGGATGGCAGTGGTGCAATGGATTTGCCTCTCAAGAGACTTGGGAGGCAGATAAGGAGTATGAGAACTCCACCAGAAAGGCGGAAAATATCAGCTATCAACAACTTCGGAGAGGCCCAAGCAAAACGTGTTTGTGTATTAAATCTGCTGTTTGCTGTAAGAGTACCCTTCTATTATTGCTTCACAGCTCTGCACAAGCTAAACCTACTGCAAGGCAGTTTTTCAGCTTAGATATAATATTTAACTCCATACTCATGCACGATTTTGTTTAAAGGACTCACCTTGTATCTCCACACAGTGCCAGACTGCATTATATCAGACCAGCTGGAAGTTGGTATTAGTGCAGGGCTTTGCACCATACTCTGCTGCTCAGTCTAATAAGTGTTCTCTAGCTTTGGAGCTTCTTACGTAGAAAAGAAAAAACCTGCTCACCACAATATGACTACTACAGGTGGTTATCACAGCTAAGAATAGAGGGTTTGGTGTCTAAGTCTTGACATCTGGGAAATCATATACTTGGATGCATCTAAAAATACACATAGCTTTAAAAAAGTTTTTGCCTGCTCTTTCTGCTTATGTATAGCTAGAGAAAACGAGGTCTGGGAGTCAGCATGAACAGTTAAATTTTACACCCAGTCTCTGTATGCTGATAGCAAGGAGATTGCATCAATTCCTCTTTTAAAAGTTGGCTTTGGCAAATTGTTAGAAGTTCCTGGGAGATAACCAGGTTGAAATTTCAAGGAATCTCATGGAAGGGTTATGACTAACTGAAATAAACAAAGGCCACAACTAGCTTTCCAGCTAACCATTTATTTTCCCAGAGAAGTCCCTTATTAATTTTTATGGTGCATAAATACCAGAAAACCAGACACCATTAATTAGTGACTGTTTTTGGTCTTCATATTCAACTCAGTTCAATCCAAGCCAAAAATGCTTTTTTTTCAAGGTTTAGAGAAAAGTACATATGTGGATAGATTGATTTTGTTGTTTCTTTAGTTTTCCAATGCTTTTGACACGTTCCTTTTTTTTTTATTATTATTATTTTTAATGATGATATATTCTAAGAGGAGCTAAATAGTTTTTGCCCCTGAGAGCAAGTCTGATCCCCATTTAAATTAGTGCAATTTTTTAATTCCGATCACTGGGATGCTGTCTCACATGACATTACTCCTCACGTGTACCCCATGAATCCTTGTGGTAGCTGACACATGCCGTAGTGCTTTATGGATAGAATATTGAAGTCCATTTATTTTAGATCTTGACCCAAAGTCCACTGATGCAATGATGCTCTCCCACTGCGTTCAGCAGGGATCTCTAGGGTAGCAGGTGAGACCCCTTTTGTGAAGTGTTTTGCTAAGACAGCCACAAGACTTCATGTGCAATCCCTCTCAGCCAGCTCTCCTACTCCAGAAACAGAAGAAATGCAAAAGGCAACAGTTCTATAGCAGATCCCTGTCCTGTGTCTGCACAGAGGGCTCCAGCAACAGTAAGCATTTTGGCTGCCAGAGTAGGTTACTTCAACTACATGCTTCTCCTTGGACTCAACCTTCATCTCTTATGCCCCTCAAGGGCTGTTAGCCAGAGGACAAATTTGGTTTGGCCCCTTTGTAGAGATCCAGGTTTATCATGGGAGACAGAGGCTCTTTTGACCTTGAACACCTGGTGTTTGGAGAAGGCATACCTGAAAGATATGGTGACCATCAAGGACTAATCTACAGTTTATCTCTTTGCTGTCAGTTGCTGACAGGTTTCATGCTCATGTGGAGTTTCTTTTAAGGCTGATGTCATAGGCCCATCCTTTAAAAATAAACAAATGAAAAACAAAATAAAACAAAAACAAAAAACCACCAAGCAAACCAAAAACCTGCAGATAAGTGCACCAAGAAGCGGTCTCTGAAATTCCTGGACCTGAGATGATTTGAATGCAATGAGTTATTGGCCATTGGACTGGGAAATGGTGATATTTTGCTGAGCACTGCATCTGCCAGAAAATCACACAAAGTCCAGCTTTTGATCGCTACAAATGTTGAAAGCATGCTTTAGGTATTGTGTTAACCCTTCTGTTGTCACGCGGTGTTTCAGCACTGTATGTAGAGCTGGACTCTAGCTAGTTGAAGAGCACAGTAGCAGTAGAAACATGGGGTTTCCAGAAGCCCTCAAGAGGTATAGAAAGGGTATTCAGTAAAAACTGAGTGTCCAGCTCTCATCAGTCCCAAGAAAAGAGTCAAGATTAAAGATCTAAGCCCAGTGTGTTTTGAAAGTCCTGGAGATTGGATCTAGCTAGCTGTATCACAACCCAATGACATACTTATGTAGAGAGCAAGTCTTGGGTTTGTTTCTAGGTCTTATTGCAGGTGCAACATTTCTGTTCCAATTTCCACAAAGTCATAAAAAGATAATTTTCTGTACAAGTTATTTTCTGTATCCTCTACTCTCAGGTTTGGTAGAGGATTAGATTGGTTAAAACTAATGTTGATTATAGGTGTGAAATTCTTGACAATTTCTCTGTTCTTCTGGAACAGATTTGCTTCATTTATGGAGAAGATATTGATGGTATGTGACTGGTTCCAGCTGAGATAAGAACCTGCTATGCTGCTCACTGTGCATATGGTGGCTAATGACTGACAGTAGCCATTTCACATATTTACCTCCCAAATAATTAATTCCTCCTTCTTTTGTTGGGATGAATGATCTCCTTGGAAATGCCTGCCTACCTCTATTGACTAGAGGCATGTGTATGGCTAACTTAGAGAGACAGGTAAGGCTAGGGCTGCAGGTTGCAAAGACTTCACCCACAAAAAGAGGAGGCAGGGAGGCAGGAAGGAGGTGAACAGTGACAGATTTGGTGCTTCACTGTGCCGTGGTATCTTTCATCTGCAGATCTCAGTGTCCCAACTCATTCTTACTTCCAAATATTTTGCAGTAAAACCATCAACCAATCTGTTGATCAGTCCATCCAGGTAATTTTTTTTTTTTTTTTTTCTGTTTGTGTCCCCTCTCTTTGCTTAGTGGATTATTTTTAAATAGGGGAACCAATTCCAGAAGCCAAAGTAAATCAGAGCACCAAAATTCAGTGGACTGAAAGTGTTTTGTGTACGGGCACAGCCAGCTCTTTTGAATAAGAAAACAAAGTGAAAATTGGAGATTTGTGTGTTTACACCACAAAGCTGGGAAAATGGAGTAGACTGAATGTAGGTTGGTGAGAAATGGTGTGAAAATTACACATCTTCCAGAGTGAAGCACAGCTGTAGAGCACCCAAGGGTATGCGCTGCTCTGGGTTTCTGCTATTCTTGGCTCTCGTAGTACCTCTTAAGTGGCAGATGACATCTTGAGAGTCTCCATACGTGACATGATCCATGTGCTCTGTAAAAACTCCATGCAGGATTAACATGCTGTTTGCTTAGGAGAAAATCTTTAGGTCTTGGAGAGGCTGAATCTCACTGTCATTCAGTGGAATTCATTCACAGAAGTTGCCCGAGTGGAGCACGCAGGAATTTCAGAGCCTTGGGAATGGCTTGTGCCTGTTCAGCTTGACCTTATGTACATAGCACGTGTGATATTAAACACAGCAGATGAGCAGATTGCGCAAGGAGTGCTGTACGCACTTTTAGTGGGTTGGTTATTACAGGGGGATAACAGGGGTAAATGGTCTCTCTGGGAACAGACTGCCTTACTTTTCTGTTATACGCCAGTGATGAATAGTATGTGTGTGGGCATGGAGATCTCTGAAGAGGTTGGTTTGTAACCTGGCGTCTCTGCCGGTAATACTGCGCTCATTTCTCAATGTTTGCCTGAAATCTCTGTTGACATTACAGTTTAAATGAAGGCAGATTGGCTTGTGGCTTAGGAGATCTAGGTGCAAGTCCCGAGTGGGTTTCTGGACAAACCACTTTAACCTACCCATGCCACGACTTTCCTCTTAGAAGTGAAGTGTTTTGGTTTTAAACAAAACATTTTTCCCCCTAAATGGTTTTTCCCTCTAGCTTTTTTGTTTTCAGATGGAAAATTTCTAAAAGGTTTTTTTTTTTTCCTGGTTCCAGTTCCTGTTGGAAAACATTTTTTGTGGAAAACACAACTTTTCCCATAAAGTGTTCTGAACTCCACCAAAGGAAAGTGCAATGTAAGTTCTATTATTCTTGTGGTGCGTTTGGGGTCAGGATGCATTCATTGATCACGTAGCCTTACCCAGCGTGCTCTTCTGGAACTGGAGTGCTGATGGGAGAGAAACACTCAGGGACATTCTTTTTTTTATTTTATTTTAGTCTATTTTTTTTTTTAAAAAAACATTTCTAACCTCTTCTTAAATGCCATGTTCTGCTCCATTTTTTCCAACTGTTTCCAAAGGAAGGAATCCCAACAGCGTTCCTCAAGATGGTTTTTTTCTATGTGGAAGTACCACACACAGCTCTGATTACCCTTCTTTACCTCTCCCTCTCTCCACGCTTCATCCTCTCCCCCAGATCCCTCCCAAACACTTGGGTTTGGCTTGGTCCCGAAACCAGTTTTGTTTTCCTTCAAGAAACCTTTCCACAGCTCTTATTGCAAACCACAGATTAGCAAGGCAATGAGCTTCTCCAGCCCCTCTTTGCTCTTTGCTGGCTGTTGTGAATCCAGGAAAAAAAAAAAAAAAGCTGTCCTCTGGAATAACAAACATGCTTTTCCTGCCTAGGCCAGAAAGTAGAATGTTCAGATCCTGAATGAGAAGTCTATCAGGTCAGGATCTCTGAAAGCCCATAGGATGATGATGATTTGCACCAGCCAAGGAGCTGTGCAACTGAGTGCCACGATGCTTAACTCTTTTATCTACCCTTTGATGGATTCACTGTCTGGTTTGGAGCAGAACCCACAACCTGGATGGGAACTTATAGTTTAAAAGGGAACCTGGAGTCTAATCATTCTTTGGTTTTGGCTATGCTGTAAGCAAAGCCCTGGTGTGTGTCTTGCAGAAAGGGAGTGAACCCAAAGCTAGTTAGGGCTGATTTGCTTTGGTTTATTTTGTTTAATTCACATGAATGTAAACGAAGAGAAAAACAGATTAAAAGTGAATTTTCTGTGCAGAGAAGCAAGAATGTGATCAAGGAATGTGAATGCAGAGCAATTTGACAGTAGTAGGTAGTGATCACTAAGTAGGTGATTGCACCCAGCTCTCAAATCTCAAGCCATGACCTCCATTTTCTCACTTGCCGTCAGACTTGATGGGGAATTGGGACTCTAAGCAAGATGCTTGAAGCTTCTGTGAGACTGCACTGATGAATCTAATTATTAGTTAGCTGTCTGGATTTATAGATGGGTATATATCAGTGCATTCACCTGCAGAGAGGCGGACTGGAAGGCTCGTGTGAGATTTCAGCATTGAAGAGAATTCTGTAACTTAAAAAATATTCTAAACTTTACCAAGAAGCTAATCCCCTTCCTAACCCTCTCCACCCCAGATCACTTGAATGTCATGAATTATTCCACCCTGTACATGCCAGAGAAGGAAATTCTCTTCCCAAAAAAGGAATATTCTAGGGTAAAACCTTCCAGCCATCTAGGTCCTGTCAAGTTTTGGGCACCTTTCCTTGCTTTGTCCCTGTACTGATAACAAGCACTAATAAAATCAACCAAACCATTGACAGCCAATGTTCTAGGGCCCTACTCTACATCACTGGAAATGAGAAAAACTATGCTGAAGATATCACTGTCTCAAGCTTAGGTTCTCTTTTGGTGCACACCAAAACCTTGAGAGGTACTTCAGATCACCACTAACAGCATTAACTTTCATATGCAGGTATTTCCAAGTGCTAGTCCTTCTTTCTCTCTTTTTCCACTCTAGCAAATTTATTGATTGCTCAGAATCCTCCTTTTTCTCCTTGTCCTGTTGAAATCCTTTTCTTCCTACTTCATTGTGTTCATGCATAGCTTGAAGACTTATATTGTCTGATGGTCTTATGGCTCAGACATGTCAACACATGAAATCAGACCCTGATATCCTTACAATACACAGAGAATGACATATCTTGAACAGTGAGATTATGGGGACAGAGCTGGCTAGTCCTTAGGCTGCAACAGACACTGTCACCCTCTGAGATGAACTGGGTGGTGGAGTCTGCTGGCAAAGTAATGTACAGAGGGATAGCTTTACCTGTTCTATGGCATTATCAGTCATCCCATGGGTGATAGGCAGAAGTAGTTTTGGCCATCCCACACTTAGTCCAGAGAGGAGGGCTGCTGAGAACAGTTACGAAGCCCCTTTGCTCCCCCTGTGCTGAGGGACTTTCCCATTCCACGACTCAACCATACCACTGTCCACCTCTTTGCCAGGTCCTCCCTGGCTCTGGTAGGGACAGCTATTGCCCTGACCCCTCTGGCTGCGTGAAAAATGCTTGATAATGGTCATGACAGACTGTTGGGAGGGCAAGAGAAGTGGTGTGAAGCCAAGGAGCGGGGCTGAAATTATCATGTCAGTAAATTACTCCAGAGCCCCTGTGCTCTTTAGAAACTTCTGTACCCCAGAAAAATACACTCAAATCTATTTTGACTGCTTTTTGTCCTCTCTCTCTTCACCTCCCTTACAATGACCTCTGTTTCCTTTGGAGTGAATGCATTTTGCACAGTGGGTGATATTTTCTCTTCTACTCATCCTTTCCTCATTTTTTTCAGCCTGCCTTGGAATGCAGGATTAGACCTTGTAATACAGCATTAGGAGCCTTAAAGGTTAATATCCTGCCTCCCATAGTCACTTTTAGGCTTACATGCTTTGCTAATGAAAGACCCCAATGCCCCTCCACTGCTCCTCCACATCCCCAAAAGAAAGGATTTAGGAAACAAGTCAGGGTCTTGTCAAGGGTGAGAAATGGGGAGGAAAATAATGATAAATAAAGTAAATAAAGGCCAAGCTCTGTTCTTCCATACATAGGACTTGGGACCCCTTTTGCATTTGAGACACCCAGCAATTGTCAGCTAATCCATTTGGCAAATGCAAGATGGTGCATAGATCAATTCTTCCCAGCTCAGTTTTTTTGTGTGTGTGTCGGGGGGGGAATGTTTGCTGACTGAATTAAGGGACAAGCAAAGAAAATACCCTCCTTGTTTCCCTCAAGACAGCAAAGTAGCTGGATAAAGCCACTGGCTGTAGCCTTGGGGGATCAAGGCTGCTGGGCCTCTGGGTGTCTGGGAAGGCTGAATGAGCTGTGGTGCTGCTAGGGAGAATGCCTGTCTGCACCTTGGTCCTGCATTGACCACCTCCGTGTCAGAAAAAGGCAATCCCCTCCCATTTCATCCGCCACTGGCCACAGCTCAAGGCAGGCTTAAGCAGAGGGCAAGGGGAGAAAGGAGGTTGTGTTGTAAAGGAGGAGGGTGGGAAAGCCTAAGAGGAGCTGTTGAAGCCACCTGATTGGTAACTTAAGGACTTGATTCTGGGATGGCAAGGGTAGATCTTACATGGAAAGGTGACTGTACATGGTTGAGATTCATTTTCTTCTTCCTTCACGCTCTCCAGAGCACTCAAGAGGGATGTCCCTTAAAGCTCATACAGGTGCTTTCAGTGTGGTTTTGTGTCCTATCTGTAAAATCAAGAAATTATATATTTCATTGTCTAAGAAGCTAGTCAGCTGAGCCTTTCAGGAAGCCAAAGAGCTGCACAACCCAGAAAGTAAGAAGGAGAAAGGGCTATTGAACAAAGTTCTGCTCAATGGAAAACATCACAGATTGGTCCCTGACACTTGTTTTCCCATCCAACCTGTTCCCCCAAACACCAACACACAGCAAACTTCTTGGGAAACTTTTTCTGACTCTGATGGGAAATTTTGCCCTAAACCTGGCAGATACTTAGACTGTAGCTGCCTGGAAGCCTAAGAGTTTTTCTGGAATGAAATGACATTTTCTCATTAGAAACAAGTAGTCAAGCAGCCCTTTGAAAACAAGATGTGTCCCCCCAGCAAATTCTCAAATAGCCCTGAGTGGCAGGCAGGAGTAAGCATTTACAGGTTAGTCTACCCATCTCATTAAGTGCCACTGAGTTTAGTAGGCTTGACATAGTCTACTGGAAAGTTATGATTCTGCCTGGTCAGAGACTGGTTAAGGGGGAAATCTCCAATAAATTATAGTATATCCAATACATAATAATAACTCAGTCTGCTCTGGTTATTTCTTGAGTGGTTTCATAAAACAAGAAGTGTCCTTACTCCTCCTCTAGAATAGATGGCCTTTGTGCCTGTTTGGATGTTCGAATTTCTATAGTATTCTCAGAAAGATGGATCTAAATGATCAACATCTACCTGAATACGTCCAGTAAAGTGTAAGACTGAGTAATTGTAGGTGTTTGGAAAAACTTTAAGCTGATATTTCAGCTCTTTGCTTGTTTCTTTTCTTGGTTACAATATTTTAACATAGAGAATATTCCCTGAGATAATCACTAAATTCAGCACTGATTTCTAGAGCGTTGTAGGTGATAGATAAATCAATATAGACAAATCAGTATACTTAGAAGGGCCTGAGATGTTATCAACATGTCCCACAGACTCCCATCTATCAGTGCCCTAGGTTTTTCTGGAGCATACATTTCTCCATGAGAATGGTCCAGTCACATTTAGTTACTTGAGTTCTGTCGCAGCAGGCACTGAGACAGCCAGTTTTATGCTAATTTTAGATTGAATTGGAATATTTAAGAGGTACTTTTTTTTGTTTGTTTGTTTTTTCACATTTTCAGATGTTCACAATCCTCATCAGGTATCTGCTGGAGGCACCCCACTGGGTATACTGGGTATTAAAAATAACTTAGCACCCAGCTCAGCAACTTCAGCAAGATGCAATGATCTGGTGGGAGTGACAGCATTTCTTTTACCCAGCCATGGGAAGTGCCATAAAATGTAGGGAGCATTTGAAATGAAAATCCATGATTGATGGTGCTCAAGAGGGCCATATACCTAGAATTACTCCAGTGTTCATAAACTTAGGACATTCCACTCAACAGCTCAGAGGAAAGGTGTCCCTTTGACACCTTGGCTGTCCTCCAGCTTAAACTCCAGAAAGACCTCACACAGGGCCACAAAGAAGGCAAATGAACATGAAATAACCTGAGCCTGAGGCCATGGCATGTCAAGACCCGAAGGAATGACAGAATGGTTATTAGTCTGAGAGAATTACTTATTTCCATGAATGTTGTGTACAGTGTACATTTGTGAATTTGATACTATTCGTAATGTGAGATTGTAGTCCTGGATTGAAGGCCTGGAGACCTTAAACCCTCTGATTAGCCACAAGACTAATAGACCATAGCAACAGCAAAGAAGCTCTCCTCTATCCTCCCCCACTGTGGGTGATTCAGTCCTGCTGCAGGGGGACCTGAACTGCAGGCAAAAATATTGATATTCTTAGTTTCTTAGTTATTCTTAGTTATTCTTATTTATTCTACCATTGCCTATCAACTTGTATTCCCTGGCAAAAGCACTAGTAAAATCTGGTCAGAGTTACTAATTGGGCTAGTAATAACTAAAAGTTATTACTTATCTATTGGGGGCAGAAGTTTTCCCTACATATTTTGTCCCTCTAGGTCCTGGATTTAACCTAAGACCTGCTATGGGTTATTGACTGGTTTTCTCCTTGGGAATTTACTAGCTCATTTGATAGCAGCTACTGAATACGCATATAAATAGCTCAGCTGTGATGGATAAGGGTGAGACCTTGAGCGGTTTTCCAGAGGACGGAGACTTGGTAGGTCAATGATAGTTCTGTGCACTGGTTCACCCTTCTCTGCTTATCTTTTATTTAGCATGAGAGCCTAACAAGCTAAGCAATCTCCTCCTCTGATGCTGTGCCTTGAGTAGGGAGGTATTTCTGCAGGTAGGAAAGAACAGTGGGAGAAAGGAAGAAAAGAGAAGACATCATGTTGTGTCTTCAGAAAAAAAGAAATTTGCTTTTTTTTTCCTGAACTTTTCAGACAATGCTCATTCAGTTTTGAGACATTATTCAATCTTGAATCAATTTCAATAAAACTGCAGCATACAGGAATTATATAGGAGTGTACAGGCGATGAGAGGGTATATCAAATGTGTTAGAGGGTTATCAATACCAGAAGATTGTAGGAGAGGATGACTTTGTGCAGCACATCCTGATGATGATCTATACACTTTGTCTGGGATGTTTTTAGGCATGGAAGGACTGTATCTGAAGAAAGAGGGCATGGAAAGATCCTGAATGGAGATGGAAAGGAGAGTCAAAATGAAGTATCCAAGAATATGAGCAAAAATGGCTCATCAGGCACAGTTTCCATCAAGGGCCTCTTCTGTTTCTAAATTCTCCAGATCAGCTCCGGACTCCATATATCTTTGCTGTTACTGCACTTCCCAAACACAGCCGAGTACATCAGCACACAGAGCACAAAGCAAACGAATGAAGGTCAATAATTTATGGTGTTCTCCAATCACTTTACGTAGAACTTACCACAGGCCTAGCAGTGTCATGGTGGATAACAGAATGAGTGAGGTAAATCTTTGCTTTCATTTCAACTGGTCTGATGGTTCCTGTAAAATGTGGAATTTAAGAACCAGCTCTCAAAAACCAGCTCTAAGTTTAGTGTTAGCCTTTCTTTTGGATTTGTTTTGATTGTTTTTCTTTGTTTTGTTCCAGAACCACTAAACAAACAGTTTTTGTTTGTTTGGTTGGTTGGTTTTCATAGCTTCAGAGAGCTGGCTAGGACCTTGGATAAACTGACTGCATCACACATGGGGTGTCAGAGAGCCACGGGCCCAGCTGCAGATTCAAGGGCTAGATCTGGCCTACACAAAAATTCCCTCTAAACTGCTGGATTTGCCTTGGAGAAGAAGGTCATGAAGGCAAAGAATGGAGTTCAGCAGTTAGATAAGTCCTGTTATTTGGGTGGTTTACAATTGGCCAGACAGTAAGGGTTAGCATTTGCTGTTGTCCCATCTATAGAGCTTCTGAGAAAGGGTCCACGTATTGGCATCCAGCCCCTACCATCTAAGAAATTGAATCCACTTGTTCTATGGAAAATGTAATGTAAAATACCCCTCTCCTATTTCTTGTGGGTGGCTAGTTTGTGAGTAGCCTAATTTAGCTGTGGTGGTCAAAGGCTCTAGTGTGCTAGTGGTGACTGACTCGAAATAAATTTGTGGTCTCAGCCCATTTCTCAGTATATACAAAGGTTGTGTCATCCTTTGCAGCTGGCACTAATTATCAGGGTATTCAACAGAGAAGCCAAACCCTGCTCTGTGTAGGGGGTTAATTAATGGTCTTTGTAAAGCAAGATGCAGTGGTTGGGAAAGGGAAGAGGTAAGGTGCTCTGACCCTGATTAAGTGTGGGTTTGTGGATATAGCCATTTCCATTTCTGAACCTCTAGGAAAATCAAGGCAAACCAAATTAAAAAAAAAGCAAAGAGAAGCCATGGGGAAAGCCACTGCTTTAATATNATAATAATAATAATCTCTACAAGAGAAATTTGTAGAATTCAGAATTTGTCATCAGAAAAAAACATCCCAAGATAAGGCAGTTACTAACCCAGAACTATCAGAAACTGAATGTCTGTTTGCCTGTCAGTCCTCAGCTCAGGTTGTATATTACCCATGGACTTTTAGTCTTAGCTGAAGCTCAGTGAAGTCAAGGAACGGTTCTCCAGTGACTTCAAAGGCAACAGAGGTAGAGAGCCATCTATGGCCTAGGATCTTCAAGCAAGAAAATCTCCTTTGATGTATGCTCTGTAAGGCTCTAACGAGACTTGAGTGTCAACATAGAGAACGGAATAAGATGTATATTGTCTTGTGCTGTCTTTTTATACCTATGTCAATAACTAGGTACCTTTCGTTTCTGCTTCTCCCATACCCCCTTACCAGACACCCGATATTTTTTGCACAACTTTGATCATTAACTGGAGCAAGACAGGGCAACATCTGCTCTTGAAAAAATGCTCTCAAAAAAATGCCCATCTCATCTAGGAGCTGAAAGCTGATTTAGTTTAAGTGTCATGGGCTGAATTAAGTACTGGTACTGGGAGGATGGAGCAGGGAGCTACCCACCTGGAAGCCATGCCAAGATACATCCAGCAGCACCTTTTTCCTTCCTTGACTCTTCCACTGAGCTTGGCTTTCCATCATATCCCTTCTCTGCCAGGTTCAAAATGCCTCAGGAAAGGCCATTTTGGGATTAAAATATCACAGAGAACAAGTGAGATCCTAATTTTCAAACTCATTATTTAGGCCATGTCTATTCATGTTAAGTTGTCTACATTTTGGTCAGAGCAAAAGCTATTTCCTAGGAGCTTTGTCAGCCATTAGGCAGGGCTACGGAGTCAAAGCACAACATGGCTGAGTGTTGCCACATATGGCTGTAAGCTGGGATGGCTGGGTAGAGGTAGAACGTAGCTGTTGAAGCCCAATTTTTGTTCTCAACCAAGTCTGAAGTGAGTGTTTTGTCATCAGGAAGAGTTGCCCTAGATTTACCCCCAGGACAGATGAGATTGGATTTTAGCCCCTTGCTCTTTGGATAGGTGATGTAGTTCATAGCTGAAGAGCTCAGGCCACTCCCAGGTTGTGGTTGGTTATTGGGGCAACCACAGGACTTAGATGACCTGACTGCATCGCATTCATCTTGGAGGGCTTTGTACTGCTCAATCTACTGCCTAGTAAAGACAGAGATTGGCAACATCATTTCTTTGGCTCAGATTTTTTCAGGGGCTGTTCCAACAGAGAAATTAACAAATATAAATGTTAGTAAAATTCCCTCTCAGCCATTTGATCATTTGATTTCTAATGAAGCTGGATAATGTGCTGGAAAGATTTTTAGTCTCTCAACTAGCATCACACCTGCCTGATAAATCAGTTGTCTTGCCTCAGCTTCCTCAACACACACACACACAAACATCAAGCATGTGCTCTTACCCTTATTTTGTAGTGTTGTCAATGGTTTTAAATGCATTTATTGTCCTTAGCAGCTTGCATGATGTGGCAGATGGCAAGGAGTGCTTTAGCACCTTTGCAGTATACCAGTTCTCTACACTTCATGGTGACAAACACATCTAACAAGTTGAGCAAGAGCACTAAAATGCCAGAAATTTCATTGACTCCTGTCCCAGCATTTCAGATTTCAGGAATTATTAGTCTGCTGCTTAGTACTTTTATTACAACCCTGCTGCACTGGGTGCCAAAGGCTTCCAGCCAGTGATTTTCAGTGGAAGGGAAGGAGACAGCTTGACTAGGAAGATCAAAATCAAACCTGGGAGTTGATCCAATATAGAATCATGTCTATTTTGAGAATTTGATTTCTAGTTTTAATTAAGGAAATCTTCGGATCATCAAACAGCCCTGTGGCTTTGTGGCAAGTACAGGAGGTTATTGATTCATGGGTTGGAGACCTGACCCTCCACCTCCCTGGCATGGTGGTGGGGATTCTTTCAGAGAGGATTCATCTGCATGTCCTGGAGGAGCTGGTTTTACAGGCTGGCTCTG
This sequence comes from Chauna torquata, assembly GCA_013399475.1. NCBI lineage: Eukaryota > Metazoa > Chordata > Aves > Anseriformes > Anhimidae > Chauna > Chauna torquata. The sequence goes on from VXAL01014775.1 coordinate 29,657, forward strand.
ACCACCAGTGGTTGATGGGGGGGAGAAGGGTTTCTGCAATGGTGTCGGAGGGGGGAGTTTGACAAGGCCGTTGCGACTTGCATGGAGACAGGACAGTGATTTATCAGAGCTTTAGTGGAAGGGATAGTTGATAGGGATCCTTTGTGCGGTTAAATACCAGCTGGGTTTTGCCTCAAAGGGGGTGGTATTCCACTTGGGAGGGAACCCAGCAACATTAGTAATGTTGTATGACAGTACACACAAATCATCTGCTGCTGGTATGAATGGTCCTGCAACCCTTGACAGCAACTTGCTGCTGTATTTGGAAATGATCTTACTCATGCCTCCGGGATGCAAATGATACAACTCCTGGCTCCCCCTCGCCCTATATCCTTACACTGCATAGGGCTGGAGGCCAGGGCTGTGCTGTGCCACTGCCATGTGGGGACAGTCTAAGTGACAAGCAGCATGTGGAGTGGCTGAGGATATGATGTGAGAGCAATAGCATGTGGAAGCAGTGCCGGTGGAGTGAGGATGAAACGCTGCAGCAGCGGTGCTCTCTCTGTGCCAGCTGTGGCTGGGGTGGAAGCATGGGGCAGCCAGCTGTTGCTCTGCTCAGGAACGCTCCCTCCTTCCCCTCCAGATGTTCCTGCTCACCAGCACGGACAAACCCACTCCCTACCCTCCAAATGGATCAGTATTCCCCCAGCCCAGTGCCCAGCTCCCAGGGCCCTTTTGCCAGGGTGGCAATGGGGAAATGAACAGGGTGTATGTTTTATTTAATAATTTATATATATAATAGCATGATCAGGTCTCAAATAATGATCTCAGATTTTTTCCCCCTTATTCCTGCTTTCCAGGGAATGCTGGCAGGTTTGGCTCTGTGCATCATACCACAAAAATCTCACTCCTCCAAAAGAAGGCTAATACATGAAGGAGCTTTCTACCAGGCTGATGTATCACACATGCTTTATATATCAGCATGGATTTCTTTAGTCGAGACAAAAAGATCAAAGACATAGGGAGGGGTGTGGGTTTCAGGGAGTTTTAATTCTTGCAGACGTGGAGAGCAGGGCAGCGTATCATGACTAGAAAGGCCCAGACACAGCCAAATGTAAGAAATGGTATTTACGAGCTGTGCTCAGAAACTGCCTCTGAAGCTTGTAGAGCAGCTGGTGTCACTTTCAGCTGACATTTGTGCAACTGAAATGCTTACAGCGCGGGCAGGAGCAGGAAACACAAATTATAGACAAAGGGTTGATGGATGTAGGACCAGGAAATATGTGTCGTGTGGTCCAGGTTTCCTGCTTACAGGTTTCTGTCATTTTATCTACTTGATGTTGAGGTGGGTGTTAATCCCAGGGCTGAAATGCAGCTGGGGATGGGAGTAAATTTAAACATCTTCAGCTAAACTATTCCATAAGGAGAACCTATTATAGACTCTGCTGAAGGTTTCCACCTTTCAGCAGGTGAACATCTGAGATCCTGACATCGTTCTTACTCTCTGAGGGTTTCCTACAGTCACAATCTTGACATGGAGACTTTACTTGTGAAGGAAAACCAGTGGTGTATCTTTAACAGCAGTAGAAAGGTGTATGTCTGTAGGAAGAGCTAGCTAATAGTAGTAATTTCAAACTTAATAGCAAGTCTCAAATATATATTTTTTTCCAAACATGATTTACAAAGTTTTCTATGCATATTAAATGCTTGTTAAGAAACTACAAGGTGCCTTGTCTTTGAGTTTTGACTAGGAATTACTGACACCCACTTAGTAATGTTTCACATAAAAAGCCCTGGATTTTAAGTCAGTTTAATAGATTCTGGGAAAGAACAGGTCTGTAGCCTGCTGTCAGCTAAACTGGTGGCAAAAGGAGGCTGTTCCATTTACACACATGCCCACCTCCTGTATCTGTCCTCCAGCGGGGAAAGTCTTCTGCCTGGTCTCTTAGAAACTGAAGAAATAGCTTTTTTTTTTTTTTTTTTTAACGGTGGAATATGGTGTGGGGATGAAAGACACAGCAATGCACAAATGCAGAGTTGCTCTCAAGCTAGCGTTGATGTGACACTGTCAACAGGATTTGGAGCAAGATGCTTCATTTCCTTTCAGGGTGGTCAATCGGTAGCATCCAGCTTACGATATCTGCTATACAATACCATCTTTCTGGATGGTATTGCAAGGGTGTACTGGCTCACCCTTGTGCTAGCTCAGGCCTCTCTAGACTGTTCTTCACTGGATAGCATAGGCACCCCTGCCTCCAAAACTGCCACCAAAATCAACCATGACTGAGTGCCCTAAAGGGGTAAAGCCTGAGCTAAGTCACGGCCAGCCTTCAGGGCAGCTTGCCCTTCCATAGGTTGAGTAGTACTGAAGGACACCCTCCAGAAGGTCATGGCTGCTGTGGGGCATCTGCTCTCAGGACCTATTCATTGCCTGTTCCTGTATCCTTCCATGCCATATGTCCATGTTCCCCCTTGCAGGGCCACCCACTGGTTGAACCAGAATATAAGGGGACAGCACACATCTGGAAAAATCCTGCAGGTCTCTTGACCTGCTGGCTGTAGAAATTGCTGCTGGCTTCTGCTGCAGAACTGCCTCTTCCCCCCCCCTCCTCTGACACGACACATACATATAGCTTTAATGTGTGCCAGCTTTCACTGGGGAGACGAGGCTCTCTGGAGACCAAATGAGACTTGCCAAGGCCAAGAAGACAAAGTCAGACTTGTGTTAGTGCTGTGGAAAGAGGGGTGGGAGGTCCTGTTCCACCTCATCCCCATCAACCCAACACAGGTTTTACTGTTCCTTGATGATATATTTTCATTGCAGGAATAGCTGGAGAGCGTGGCGCACATTTTTGTTTGCTCTGCCACTGCCTGCGTTGGCAGGAGATGTTGCTAGGCAGTCATTGTGAGTGTTTGTATACACTCGGCACCAGGTTACCGTGAAGATTTGGGAAGGACCCATCCCGGAGGTAATGTTCTCATCACCACACGGTGACTCCCTGGACTGTTTTCCACGGGTGCAGGGAAAGTGTCACACTTTGCGATCACTGATCTGATTTTTTAAAATAATGCCATGATTTTTGTTGCTCTTATAGCCTACCATATAGTGGAAAGCTGATGTGTTGTCAGCAGGGATAGTAGCAGCCCTGCTTGGAGTAAAGGATGGAAGGAGCTGTGCCACCAAGTGCTACAGCATCATCATAATGAATGCACTTACAGCATTACCCAGGGACAGGGAGTGTGCATGGGATAACCTTATTCCCACCATTTGTGTCAAAATTAGGAGTGGATGCAACTGTAGCACCTCTCTTGGGTGCTTTCAAGATGGGATGAACTGAGCCCCCCCCAAACCTGAATCAACTGTTGCTTTGCAGGGGTCTCTCACCAGATCATGAAAATCATAATATTTCTGTCTTTAGAGGTCTACTGAGGCCAGAACTGGGAGATCTTTGGATGGGAAGGGATTCTTAAAGCAGAGGGTCCTGGACCCATGGCAGAACAACTAAGTCTGAGAGCGGTTCAAGGGAAGTCTTAACCAGTGGGAGGCCAGAACGGCAGACCTGGTGCTGTATCCTGATCTCGCTTCAGTGGATTTACAGCTGGTTCCTTTCCTGAAAAGATTAGAATCGCTGGAGCTGTGTGTGTGTCTTCCAGCGAGGAGAACTAGGTATGCAGCAGCTGTAAAAATAAAGAGCACTCTCAGGCCATAGTAGTAACAAGGTTTGGAAACTGTTGAAAGTGGGGTGGGGTGGGAAATCCTCAAATTTCTAATTTCTTTTTTTTTTTTTTTTTTTTGTTCTGAATTTCAGCATGTCAGTTTGGAACCTGATTTGAAAAAAATGAAAGAGATTTATGTGTAGTTTCCTTAGGAAAGCCTTAGGAGAAAAAACAGTTTCAAAACTTCTTTGAAATCTCTAAAAAATTCTGATTGGTTCCTTCTAGTTTGTCCTGTTACTGCCTTTCCCAAGAGAACTGCTGATTTTGGAGCTCCTGGCTGCAAGAAATCATGGATGCAAAGCCTCATGAGAGTAATTTCAGAGCAATTGGCAATATTAGACTTTGTGCTTAGTTAGGTGGTTAGCTCAGTGCATCTTCGTGCTTTAGGACTTCAGCAGAAGACCTATATACTTGCTGGTGACCAGAGATTCGACAGTGACATTAAACTTGTGATTTCCACTTGCTCATCAGTTACTGAAGGAAACAGAGTAGAAGGACAAACAAATAAGAAAAAAAATAGTGGCTTAACAGAATCTAGGAAAAGACTGTATTAGGAACTGGAAAAGTGAAACTTCACTTGTTTCTTCTGACAAAACTTTGTGTAAATAGAATTGAACAGAATAGCAAATTGCCGTTCTGCTGTTCAATGCATATTGCTGCAGAACTTCCTATTTGCTTTACTAACTTAAAGATCTCATGAAAGCTGAAGTTTTACACAGTGCTTGGTGAAATTAAAACAGCAAAGATCTCTTTTCTTCTCTCTTTGCTCTGACTTTGCCTGGACTGTGGGACCTATTCAGAGGAGCCTTCATCTCAGAGTGATGGCAGTGGTGACAGGCAGCACTGGGAGCTGTGAGACCTCTTTTCCTTTCCCTCCTACTTGGGGCTGTATATCTCGTAACCCAGCACTAGTCCATCCACCACAGACTTCCCTCCTAGCTCTGAACTGACTGCAGATATCCTCTTCTGGCATTGTGGTGGGCAGGAGAAGGAGATGCACAGTCTGGAGAGGTTCACAGCCCATGGTTCAGGTATTATTAGCTCAGGAGAATGGGTTGATACCTCAATAGCACTGCTAAGCAATGTAGATCCACCTAGGATAAGAAAAGTACTATGTTCCTCTGATGGTGTTAGTCGCTAGTAGGAGTGTCCGATTTGTCTGGTGGAGGAAGGCTTGATGTTGTTGGATGTGAGAGCCTGACTATACATGCTTAAGTCCCAGCTTCTAAGTTTCCTCATCTGTCTCTGTTGGAAGCCAAAGCCAGGCTGGAACTACAGGGAAAACAGTGAGGAATAAAAATGCTGACTTCCCAGAGACAATTTTATTGTAGAACTACACCTCTTGCCTATTAATAAGTAGAACATGTTAATGTCTTTACTTACTGAACTGAAATTGTTAATTGCAAACTCACTGGCTCATTTTGCTGCCTATTTTTGGGCCCCTTGGCCTTCACTTTGTTTACCTCCAGGCATGCCCCTTAGTTCGGGAGGCCGTGGTCTGTCGTTCCAGAAAGGTGCTCTTCAGTTCTGAGCCCTGTGTGGCTCCATGAAGGTGGGAGGGCATCATGGCATGTTACCCATTCGGTTTCTCTCATCTCTGTTCTGTTTGTTTTCTGGTCACAGAAACTGCTATCCTGGCTCAAACTAACTATCCAGAACTTTTTCTGAATCTCAAGCAATGGTAAGCACCATCTGCTCCAGAAAAAAAGCACAAAAAAACCCTTCCAATAAACAATTAAGGAAAGTTGTCCTTGGAAAGATCTTGACTTGCATTAGTAAGAGATCAGTTTATTCTCTAAAGCGTGAGAGATTCCATGCCCTCCCAAAAGTACTTTCTAAAATTTCTTATTAATCCTGTTACCAGGTCATTATTGATCAACATATATTTTAATTACGTAAGGACAATACTAGGATTTGCAGAATTATTTGTTGCGGAAAGACATTTTTCCCCTTAATATCTTTCCACAGCCCCTCAAAGAATTTGTTGAGCAACCCTTGAGATTAGAGGCTGTTCTGGACTTGGTCCTAGAAAACAAGCCAAGTATGATAAATAAAATAAAACATCTGGAGGTCTAGCCATCAGAATATCATCAGATATCCACTGGTTCTGAGGGAATGTTATGTATGAAAGGTAATAATCTGAAGTATTGAGCTTTTCATAAAACATAACTCTCTGAAAGAATGTAGAATGAGACAAAAAATAATGTTGATCGGAGTTGATTGTCTAGAAAATTTACTATGGAAAATCACGAGGTCTGTAATGAATAGTTGGATTGCTTTAACAAGCATGGGTGCCAATAAAATCTAAGCATATATTTAAAAAACAAAGATAACAGAAGTCAATCTTGCTAAGCAGAGATGCAAGGAACAATGCGAAGAATAAACACTGTTTAAAGGGGAAAAAAGGCAAATAAGGTTCTAATTAGTGGGAGGGACTGAATAGATTAAACAAAGAAGATAAAAGCAAGGAAACCTAATTGGAAACACAGCAATGTAGTATCAAACAATCCAAAGTATGTTATCTAGCACAAATGGGTTTTCAGCTCTTTCCAGAGGCAAGTGGTGAATAAAAAGGTTGATGCTCTTGAGGTTAAGAGACAGGAAGCAAGAGAAGAAAAACTATTAGTCACAATTAAAATGCCCATTTCCCAAACTGAGCAAGAGGCATATACAACCTATCCACAGTGGTGAAGACTGCAGTTTCACTCTCAGCCCCCATGGAAATATATGAGCATGGACTGATGTCAAATGTTCAAGGAGCTCACCAAATTTCTGCTGTCTCTTCATGTGCTTCAGCGCTGGTGGAAGTAGAGACCTAAGTTCAGCATGACCATTGCTCCCATGCCACATCACTGTGGTGGCCCATGTAGAAAGAGTATTTCTTGAATTTGGCCCACCCACTGTAGATACCAACTGTAGACTTTGTAGCTTGGAATCAGAAAGCATTGGTGGATCTTCTCACTCCCTAGACAGAAAATGGAGAGGTAGGTACTTCTTACAGGGTTAAAATGGTTGGAGAAAGACCACAGGTTCATCTAGTCATGGAGTCTCTGAATAGACATCTAATCAAGGCCTTTGACATTCTTTTGGGAAGTCAACTCTAAATCCAAATTCTGAGGAATGATGGAGAACTAAAGGAGCAGGAAATCACTCTCCTGAGTTTATGATACCTTATATCCTGCAGCTGGGGGCTGGTATATGACCTTTTCTTCCTAATGTGCAAACATCCTCACTGAAAAAGGAGCAATCCTCAGCTCTGTGTGGAATTGCTCTCCTTGACATCCTTGATGTCAGTCTCAGAATTCAATGCACCAGAAGATTGGCACTTTTTTTTTTTTTTTTTTCCCCAAACTCAACTCTTTGTATTTAAGGACAAGGCGAAAGAAGATCTAGGAAAACAGTATGTGGTGAATTACCTATTGGCTGCCTTTCTCCACTTTCTCTCTTATTGGGTTATGATTTTCTTGAACTGATGCCCTCTATTACTCTCAATACAGGTCTGCAAACACTTGTTAGTGAACAGTTGGTTATATGGGGTTCAGCAATCCTGACAGGAGAGCTGCTTTGGTTGGGTGCCTGGGTCACACAGCAGTTATTTATATTCTTTGAAGTGACATGCACACCTTTTGCAAGTGGCTTTCTAGACGGAAGATCACATTTTCAAATGTCTTTCTGCAGCATTGGCTTGGATGCTGGGCACTGATTGGCAAATTCACCCCTTTGCGGAGAGCACAAGGGTGCCTTGCTGCAATTATACGGATTTGGCCTCTCTTTTCTAACCAGTAGATAACCAGGCAGTGCCAGCTCATCTAGATTTTAAAATGCAGGCATATTTGTGGTCATTTTTACTTCTTATTTTGTAAAGTTTTGATCAGCAGTATTTGGAACATGTTGGCTTTATGAATTTCTGGCAGAAGATGGTAGTGCTATGATCCTTTCTGTGAATAAAATGTCTGTCTGTCTTTCTATCTATCTGTCTGTTCCTGCTAAAGTTTGAACCCTTAAAAGTGTAGCAAGCTCACTGCTTAACCATAACAGTGAATCCAGAGAATTCCTTATTGGTGACAGAGGGAAACTGTCTGCAGGACCACATCACATTTGTAGGAATGATGAATAATGGCATTTTTTGTTAAAACATGATGACATTTGAAGGTGAAATAAATTCAGTCACTCCTGCCTGGTGGACAAATGGGTGCAAAAATGCCAGGTAATATGCTGGGGACAAGGGAAAAAAGTTGCCTTAAGTGAGCCCGTCATGGATGAGGGAATGGAGCTTTGGACAAAAGGAGTGAAGAGAGAACATTCAGTGACAGTCACTGTCTTAAGAGGGTATATTTGGTTTCTGTAGTGTCTGTAAAGAGCTGAGATGCTGCTGAAGCCACTGTGAAAGGCAGAACTGAGTCTCTGATGGGAGCTATAGTGGGACTCTATGTTGGCCAGAGGTGGTTGTGTCTTTTTTTCTGTAGTGAGGACATCACAAATCTTTGGATGGGTTTTGATCTACAGAGCTTATAGGTCTTCTTTAAACTGGAAAAATGAGCTTCTGGAATGGAGACTTTCAGATCTGCCAGTAGAGATTTTTCTTTATTCACAAACAGGGGTTCACAGAGAGATCTCCTGTCCATCGTGTTCTCGCAGAACAAGTCTTCTCCTCTGGGCTATTCTCAGTCCAGAAATTTCTAAAGGGCCTTTAGGTTGCAGTCACCTCTATACAGTCTTCAAGACTTTAGGAGAAGTCTCTTTCTTCGTGTTCCCTTTGAGTTTTTAAGGGTCAGTGCGTAATTAAAACTTGCCAGCACTGTTCACGGCACCTTTGGTTCTGTAAAGAGATCAAGCACCTCTGATTAACAATGTGCAAATAAAGTTTTACAGCCAGGGGAAATGTATGGGTGCTTGAGTGCTTGCAGTATGAGCCTGATGGTATGAGTGACCTGATCACTAAAGCACTGACCAAGAAAGCAAAAAAACATTGTAAACTATAGCTCTCTCTAAATAAGGACAGGAAAGATGGCTTCAGATAATGAATGCTGTCTCATTAGCATGTGGTAAACTTTTGAGGTTATGACTGGTGGCCAAATATATATAAAAAAAATAGGTCTACCATATGTTCTCTTAATAAATTTTAAGCAGGGGACCATGCTGTGGTTGAGGTTTGCATCTCAGATATGGAGTGATAGAGTAGGAGAAAAATTTTGACACAACAAAGGTCAGGAATTGCAGTGCAGACACAACTGGAAAGTTTTGAGGCTGAACTAAGGTTATGAAGTTAGAGATGGGATCAGATGGTCACAGCAGCAAGACTCAAGTGCAGTGACTGGAGTGAGTCATGCATGCACAGTTGTTCCTTGCAGGAATCGGGATGGTGATTGTCCCCTTGGGGTTCAGTCTAGCCAAGCCGAGCTTTGCTGGAGTGCTCGTGGGAGCTTGCTGGGTTTGTTAGGCTCCCTGACAAATCATTGCATGTGTAGGACTCTGTCTCCTGTGCTGGTAGAAATGTGCTGTTCCCCTTTCCTCCCCATTTCCAAGACAGCATTTCCCCTGAAAACCATACTGGGTCATAGGAAAATTCAGGTCAGAGGGGACTGTAGATAATCTTGTCCAACCTCTTGCTCAAAGCAGGGTCAGCGATAAGAACAGCTCACTGTCAATGAGGAGGGTGAGATGAGTTCTCACCTCAATCTCCATGGTTAAGAAAGGGCAATGAACCTTGTTTAAGATCTCACAAGAAGGACAACCATTCATGAAACGAACAGGATGGCATTTTGGTTTTCTTCCGCAACCCTGTGACAAATGATGACAACAATCTGACAGCGTTCCTCTTTTGTCCAGCAGACCCTTTCAACCACTGAAAAAGCCACTGGTTTCACAATGACCCAATGCTTTAAAGAACAGCCCTTGTTTCTCTGATTTCAGGCATTCATCCGAACTGGGTATCATTCCCTATATAGAGAGAATGAAATAAAAAGATGGGCCTCTGTAAGCAGAATGTTCTAGAGCTAAATCAGGCTCAAAGGTCAAAGAACTGAAGACAACACTGCTCAAGCCTGGCTGCTATAAAAAGGTATTTTCAAGGTCTCCACTGGCACTGCATTATTTTTATGGCTTGTACCCTTTCAGTACATCATCTTAAGTGTGCCTAGGATCCTCATTTTGCAAGTGGGAACTGGGGGTGATAGAAAGGAAAGAGTAGGCTTCATTTCAGTCAATATTAGCAATCTAAAATTTGATATCTTGTCAAAGTCGGACATTTCAACTCTTTCTGGAGTAGCTGAAGCTAGATACGTATGTTTAGAAGGCAAATCATCTGGTTTCACAAGAACTTGTCTTCAAATGGGGTGAATCTTTGTCAGACTTTTTCAGAGGACTGTTCCAATGATCAGAAATGAAATGGAACAAGGATGATAGAAAGTGAACTAAATCCATTATTTCAAAACATTGTCTCTGATTTGAGAAACTTGTTTTGCTCGGAATTCCTATTTTAACATTACAGAAATAATACATCGAATAGAAATAACTGCGTAAAACTCCAAATTATTTTATTAGTCTTTGGTCACTTTAGATTCTGATATAACCCAATTTTCCAACAAAACACTTTGAAGTGCATGATTTCACCGCTCTTGCTCATGAGCTTTTCACAGGGAGCAGATCAGAATGCAGAACTCTTTACCGGACTTAGTGTGACGTGTGCTCTTAATGACTCCTACTCAGTGATTTTTCTAACTTCCTTAACTCAGCTTGACATCCTGACCTGCTTGTACTATTGCTACAAAGCTGCCACATCTTCAGGATGACTTTGCAGATGACTCCTCTAGGGTTTTCTGTAAAGCTGGATTTTCAGCTGTTTTCCATCTGATCTAGCTCCCCCCCCACCGCTTTTGTTTAGATCCAGAAAATCAACAAATATCTCAGCAAAAAGCGTTCCTGGAAGGTTAGGGTGCATGGAGCCACATTAGCCGTTAAAAGTGTCTGCAGGGCACAGCTCCCAGTCAGTAGACGTGGGGGTGGGATTTCTCTCATCTTAATATCAGATGTCTGAAAATTATTTAAGTCTGTGCTAGTCACTCAGTTCTCCTTTTATAGTGAAAGCAGCCTCCAGACACCCATTCACTCCCTGGCATCCAGGATCAATTTCATTAAATGCCTCTATAATCCTGTTCAAAAGAAAAAGGCAAAACAAACAAACAAACAAAAACCAGACAAATTGGGCCTCCTCAGGAAAAGTAGAATTCAGAGACTGTCAGACATTAGTGTCTCTGAGTATCTCAGGGATTTTATAAGCCCATTTTTCCTCCAGCTGCTCTCTCCTCTTCTCACCAGAGACTCTCTTAACCCCAATCCATTGCAGCTGATTTACAAACCCTGCAAGTTACATAAAGAGCAGCTACATTTTCAGCAAAGTAGGGGCTGTTACGGTTTCATTCAAAATGCAAAGCCAGGTGTTTTAAATGCACTTTGCAAGAGAGGGTTAAGTTACAATAATAAACTAGCACTGGTGTTAGCTCACTTAGAAGCAGAAAAAGAAAAATTATGCTCATCCAATTCTATACAGCTTGGCAAGAGATGGGAAAAGCAGTGCAGGGTTTCTAGGAAAGCACAAGGAAAGTCACTGCTTAGAAAGCTGATCTGGTGATTTTTTTTTTTTTTTTCTTTTTCCTGGATTCACACAAAACCACACAGGCCAGGAGGGATTTACTTCAGTGTCTGCCACAGTGCACAGTAATGAGCACTGGTCCAAAAAGAAGCTCTTTGCAGATGATCTTATATGTGCTGAGCATTTCTGTAGCCCTGTTCAATTAAATGAGAAAGAAAGTTTTGAAGTGCAAAGAGCACCAGACACTCTTTTCTGAAGCGTCAGCCACTGAGAAAGCTAGACTGCAGATCCATGCATCTCTCTCTCTGTACTGATGGTTAAACATGTATTTAAGTTATGACCTGAAAATCAGTGTCAAGCCCCTACATAACCCTTGTAAATTTAGTCAGACGGGAATAGCTCCGATTGACTGGGAGGTGTGAGCCCCACTCCCACCCCCCTCTGCCTCTCAGGCTCTTCTCTTCCTGCAGTGTGTCTGGACCTTATCCAGGTGCACATGGTCCTGGTCCTGGTTATACAGCAGCACCTATCCCATTCTCTTCTCTTCTTGCCAAAATGTTTGGGCTCGCACTAGTAAATACGGCTGGGATCCTGGAGGGGTGGAAATGGGCAAAGCTTTTGCTCCACTTTCCTGTGTGCTGGCTGATAAGGCCGTGAATTCTCCTCTGGTACCAGTAGCTGCAACTGTGGTCCTCTGGAGCAGGGTAAAGCAAAGAGAACAAGGATTTCTTGGAGCTTTGTTTCTTTCTTGGCCCCATCATCAAAATGGAAAATCATGAATAATTCTTTTACGGATATTTGATATTTAGAAATAAGTACATCATGAATAAATAAGTATATGTAGATGTTCAAAATTAAAGATTGTTTTAAGGAAAAGTTAGAGGTGATCAATGCCTTAGGGTTGCAAAGTCTTCCATAACTTTAGTTCAGTAACGTGTAAATAAAGCTTTGGAGAGTCTGTAGAAGAAAGACCAGCATCGGCACAGGTTCAGGAGCACTGCAGTGGAATGGAGACTTTCAATGTCTCATTACCTATACAGAATGCTTAGATAGTATTATTAACTTATCTAATTTGTCTAAGACAAGCAGATGTATCTACTGCTAAAATAACAGAATGTTATTTAACAAAACAAACATATACCTCTTTACTGCTTTGAAAACCCTAGCATTCTGATCTCTGCCAGGGAAATATTCACTTCATATTTTAACCAGAGATATATTTTGTGGGCAACTATCTATTTAATTTAAATTTTATCTAATTTATTTTATTTAACAGTATCATCTAACGTTTCCTGCTACCATACCTAAAGCAAATGCATGCATGCACGTCTATTATTTTCATTCATATTCTGTTAAATCACTGCTTACATTGCTTTCTTACATTACTTTTAATGATACTTTACACTATTTAATACACGAAGACCTACTAAATTAGCTAAGATTAACTGATACATCTGCAGTCTTCTCTGACAAATCTGGCAGAGAGTTAAAGGTGTAATCTCCTCCAAAGGTCTCCAAGAACAAAATTCAGTATATATTCTTGTCATCAAAAAGAAATGGTCCAGCTTTACATGTCATGGTGTCCTTCGATGAGTCCAGCTTACAAAATGGTTATTGGATGGGAAATGGTGGCAAACTGTAGCTCTGAGTAGCCATTACTCCGAACAGTCAAGGAGATACTCTAAACTACATGAAAAAAGAAAAAAAAAAAGCTGTATTGGGCAGAGTTTCAGAAGAAGATAAACAACACAACTTGAGTCCTGCAGCCACGAGAACATGAATATACCCAACTGTAGATCCTCTGCTGAGAATCTTATGGTTTAAGTAGTTGTCTAACACAAGCTGTATCGGCAGCAGCACAGGAAAGTTCCCAAATCTGTCTGAAGGGGCTTGGAAGTGTTTTCATAAAAAGAGAGACATATCTCCTTTGTTTTGATATTTGGGCGAGAGAAAGACAGGTCTGTTGCAGAAGTTTCACAGATTTAAATAGAGATGATTGTTTGGCCAAAACACCACTCTGTCAACCACATTTTTCTGAGGGTAGTGGGCAGAGGATTGTGAATGGTGTAGCAAGTTGTCATGCTGTCAGCCGAACTGTAGTGAGTTGACCAAAAGTCCATTGTAACGCGAGGTACTAATTTGCTTAAACCATCTTCAGAGCTGTTTCGTGGACCTCATTACACTGGAAAAGGGCACACAGCTCCCTGACCATAGGTGTCTAGTGCCATTCGGGCCTCCTGGGAGGCTGAGACATCCACGTGAGGCTGGTGGATAACAGAAAGGTCTAGTCGAAGACTCATTGTCCTCTAGATGCTGTAGACCAACTGGAATACCCAAGAACATCTCAAATAGCATTGGATACTTATTTTTAGGCAAATGAATAAAGGCCCATAATCACCATGGGAAACTTGGCTGAAAGAGGAATGTCTCTCCATCTGGAAAGGCTGAAAGCCTACAAATTGCTCCAGTATACACTTATGTGGGTATGACCATGCCCTCAATCCAACTGCCATCCCAGCTGGGAAGAGGAAGCAGTAAACACAGTATTTGCTTACTTGCATATTCCAAATAATGAAGAAAAACCAGCTAAGACCAAGTGAGTACAACCAAAATGTGCAAATCCAAGCATTGTATGTGCTTTTGTCTCAGACTTTGCTTATCTGGAGGTTTATTGTTGTTGTAGTTGTTATTGGTTTTTTTTTTTTTTTTTTTTATGTATCCCTCACACTGAAAGACCCGCAATTATGAGGAATCTCAGGCTTGTTTTAAAAAGAAAATAAAGTAATAATCCTCAGAGGTGTAGAAGAAACCTTAAGAAGTCAAAATGGAAAATTTTCCAGTACTAGAAGGCAAATAAGCCTACATTTATTTTTGTAAAAGTCTGATGAATTTTAAGTCGATAATATGCCTGGGATGGGAGGGGGAAGGCAGAGCAGAGAGAGGGCTGACTCATGTTTTTTGAATGTTTGGGGTTAGCACCAGTGTGTTTGGCAAATTCTTATGTGTACTTAATATGTGTGAAGGAAACTATAATTGGTCCATAGATGATTTGTTAACTAAAAATAGGGCTAAAGCTGTAAAAATATTTGTAACATAAAATTTCACCAACTCTTCATCATTCTTTAGTGCTTTTCTCAAAACACATTGCTAGCTATGGGGTCTGTAAACCCCTCTCCATGGTAATTTATCTGAGGGTTGATGGCAAAGCAGAAGATGCATTTCAGCACGTTGGGCGAGATCTGCAAAGGCAGTTAAGCCAGATGAGGACCTATCAAGCTAATGGAGCAACTCCATCTCAATCACAACATTGAATTGCCTTACTGTTTTCAATGCCTTTACCCTCCTGGTACCCCTTGTGGGGTTAGGAGATTGCTCTGGTTCTGTATGCATAAGTGAAGAAGCAATGGCTCTCAGGTCTGGCTGCCTAGCTGTCTAAGCAGTCTGTCCTTGGTGGCTGAAAATGTCTCCAAAGCAGGGAACTACTCTCCGGTTTTGCTAACCACCATGTTACCTTTGCAGCCCTAATTTTGCATGTTGTCTCCATATTTTGAACATCTTCCTGCCAGTGAGATTCTCTTGGCTACTTTGTCTTCTGAGACAACAGCAAAAACCTACTAGGAGACACATTTTGTGTGCACCCTACAGGAATGTTTCCAGGTGACTTTAGCAAACTTGCCATTAGAGAGGAACCCCAAGTGAGCTCATGTGGTGGTCCCACTCATTCCATGGCATGTCACCTTATTTTCTTAAGTGTATGCAGGGAAATTCTCAGTCTGCACATGGAACAGATTGAAAGTCCAGTTGAAGTTGGTGGAAATAATCCTCTCTTGACCTTCAAGAGCTTTGGCTCCTCTCCAGACTCATGATGTTCACACCTCCTTAATGCAACCTCTGGCACTTGAGTAATGTAAAGCTGGGTCGGGGAAAACGTCAGGTAATGCAGTGTAAGCAGCCACCCTGGAGGAGACGATCTGGTCGGCAGCTCTGCCGTTGTTGAGCGCAGAGTTTATGAAGTGCTCCTTCTCTGAGTGCATCCAAACTGAGTGGCGGCTTTTGCTGTGCCTGCGACCAGAGACCGCAGAACATGAGCTGCCACTGACACCTTGCCGGTGACCTCAGTGTTGCTTGCCTCTCTCCGCAAGCTCTACCCCCTCCCAATCACCTCCCCCCGCCTTCTTCCTCTCCCCACCCCCATGACAGCACTGCAGCTGGCTCCAAAAATCTGTCAGCCTGAGTTCCTACCCCCTGAAATTATAGGCGATGTTTTGCAAAATGGTGGAGGCCTGCTCAGTGTTATCTCCCTGTCACTCCTCATTTGCCCTTTATTAGTATGTGGATGAACTTAGAAAAATCCCGCAAATTCCTCTGCTTTCCTCTTTTTGCCTTCCCGTCTCATCTCTCTTCTTCTGTACTGCACCATTCTCCTCCCAACCCACTCCCCCTCCCAGACCAAGTCAAACAGCAGGAGTGAAAACACTGTCCTTTCCCCAGGCTGGTAACCTGTCATATAATCTTAAGCTTTACTTACAGCATGCATCTAGAAATTACACATGTATGTATGTACATACATGTGCAAACACGTGTGTGCATGTGAAAATATTGCTTTTACATCAAGGTTTGCATCTTGTTGCAGAAGGAGTGGAGAGCCTGGGAGGAAATGCATCTGGGAATGGGAGTGAATTGCAAGCTTTTGGTTCATCTAATTTTTTATTTCAAGCTCTACTCCAGTTCTCTTCATTCAGCTATGTATTTCCTTGTCAGGAAACAGAGTTCTGATCCTGACAAGCACTAGATGAAATTACGAGCCACATCTCCGCTTGATGTGAAATCAGCAGTTACACAGGTCCATGTAAGCTGACAAACCAGCCCTCACTTATTTGGGCAATCACACGCTCCTTCTGTACTCATATCACCATAGGATGCCTAGCATGGTCTGGTTTGAATAGGCCTAGGTCACTAACATCAAAAATGGGATGAACTGTTTGGAGAAGCTGGGATCATATCTGAACTACATACATGTTGCCCCATGGAGGGATTATCACAGCAGTGAGGGGACAGCAGGGGAAGCCACCATCTGACAGTGAGGAATGGTGTGTCAGTCACTGCTTTCTTGAACTTGGATATCACAGTAAGAAGCAAAGTCTTCCTTAGATAAACCCAGTAAATTCTTTGTCATTATCCTTGGGTTACATTAATGCTTATACTCTAGCATAGAGACAAGTTGTGATGGAACAACTTCTGCATATACTGGTAAACTCTCTTACCCTTCACAACTGCTTGGTTGCATGGAAACTAACTCCTGGAAAAGTTCCCTTTCCATGCTAGCTCCTAAACAGCATCCAAGCATTACTTGAGAGTTTGCCAGTTCATCTGGACTAATTTTGAACATAGTGGTTTAATATGTCCAATAGTCCATGGAATATGGGCTAATATTAGTCCATATCCCCAAGACAGCATTGACAAATGAGTAGCATGGACAATCAAGTCCCAGCTTCCAAAGACTGCCCTATAAATCTTTATTTTGGTTATAGGGGAAGTCTGATGCATTGGTAAGTGAAACTTTCTGGAAACGGTAGCTCCCTCCATGAAAGTTGTGCCTTCTTAGACACTGGTATTCAGTGCTAATTAAACAAACTTAAAAGTAATGCTTTAAACTGAGGATAAATGGACAGTTTATTAGATAAAAATATCATCTGGGGCTCTCTCACATTGAAGTCTTACACTTGACCCTTTTTTTTTTTTCCAAGAAGCAAGGTTACCATTATCTATCCTTTGTTCATTAAACCTGCGCAAAATAAGGTTTTTTCTTTCTCTTTCGAAAAGAAACATCACCTAGCCATCAGCATCAACAATTTCAAGTGTGTCTCAGTGGAGGCAGGTCAATGGTCTATCCTCCTCTATATAATAGGTAGACAGAGATGGATTTCTTTTGCCATAGCTCTGTGGCTATAGCTAAAAGGATGAGTTTAACTCAAATTGGTCAGAGCTGTTGTTCATGTTTCCTGGCGGAGCTGCTTTGCCTCCCAGTATGACAGTGAGATTCACCCAGGTTTTGGCTATCAGGATTCTCCTGGATTGTTCTGCTGGTGGTGGAGTCTGGTTGAATTAAAATAAATATTGCACTGGGTTTTGGAGGTGGTTCCTGGAGGGAGACCTTGATCTCTTCTGTTACAGTCCACTGCAAATTAAGGGCTCCCACCGGCCCTAGGGGATTAGTAGACAAGCTACTGTCAGACGCGCTAGTGGAGTGAAGAAGCGATGCCTTTCTCTGGAAAGAAAACGTACAGAAAACACCCTGGATATTATTTTATTTCCTCTTTCCTTCCAACTTTGTCAGTGCATGAATGCCAAATTTGTGCCAATTCAGGTCACTGCACACAGCACGGAGGAAAAAAAAAAAAAAACAACCTAAGGAACTCCACACAGTAGAGCAGTCCAGGCTTCAGTAGCTGCAGCAGCAGGTGGGCAGTGTTAACTGGGTTTGGCTGTCTTCAGCTGTTTTGAACATTTGCTGGTAGAAGGAGATGATCAGAGGTCATGTCTGTGTTATAAAGGAGCACTGTTTCAGGTTTGGGATATTAGTCATTAATTAAGAGCAGGTGTTGGTTGTCTAGACAACTATGTGGGATAGCCAGAAAGAAGTGGGTTTTCAGGTGATTACTGGCAAAAGGTTGGAAATTAACCACTTAATTGCCTTCATTTTATTTTGTTTTAATTTACTATGTTTAACCATGGAATATCAGTTTCATTTTTTTTTTTCCAGTAAGTCAATGAATTATTTTATAAATACAGAGCATCATCTGCAGGATATGCCATGATTCTCCCTCACGAAATGCAGATCAGACCTTGTAGGCTTTCACTCTGTTCAAACTTTCAGAGAGAAACATTACATCCCAGAATAGTCTTGCCTGTCTAGTTATGAGCCTTGCTTGGCAGAAAACAGATGGTGTTGATGAGTTTAAAATGGGGCCAGCGAACCACACTAAATTTCCCATGCAAAGTTGCACAAAGGTATTATTAACAGCCGCAGGTAGTTAAGTGATGAGCACCACCAAATCCCATGCCACTTGGATATTGGTTCATCTACCTTCCAAATCTTCATCTTCTTGACTTAAAACACTTTGTAAGTCCTCACAGCTTCTCAGGAGTGATGTGCGTCTTTGTATATGTGTGAAAGTATAGCTATATCTGGACAGGTGCATACACATATACCTATACTTTGCCCTGGAATATTCTGCATTTGCTACTATTAGATTGGAAGAAACTACATGGCCTACTGTTTTGACCAGGATAAGGTAATTTTTATGTTCCTGCATTTTACTTTGTTGAAACTGTTTGCCCATGTGGTACCTGAAGACAAATTTGTTTGGAAGCTGATCCTGTTACCCCCTAGCAGGTAACTCAGATAAAAGGTGAGAAAAGTATTAGAAGAAAAAGAAGCAAAAATTGCTCAGAAAATAATCCAGGCAGGGATAAAATTATGTTCGTTCAGTAGTCTAGGAGGTATGATAGGGAGGTGGATGACATGACCCTCTGAACTTCCTTCTATTCCTACGTCTTTACAGGACACTGAAACTGCATCCATATACCTTTTAACTAGGAAATTTGAAAGATATTTTCTCCCTTCTGATGCACCATTAAAGATGGGAGTATGGATGATGCTCTAATCACCATATTACCTGTTAAATGTTCTGTGGTATACTCCCTTTGGGTTTGTTGACACAGACTTAACTTCTCAGCTGACTTACAGATAATGCAGGCACAGGAGCTAAGCATCACCTGCATTGCACCAAGGAACGGCTCCTTTTGCTGCAGATCACTTTCTGATGTAGAAATAAGTTGTAAGATGCACTTTCCAATAAGTTATACTAATGGTAGTGCTCTGGATTAATCTCGTCTTAAATTTGATTCCCCCTTATTAGTATTTACATGCTGTCTTCATATCCTCCTTAAATTAATTCATAAGGTACGTATGAATCCTTTGGCATGAAAGGTGGTTTATGAGTACAGTAATTGATTCTGAATTTCTGCTGTCTTAACTTATGCAGAGCTCCCATCCCATCAAATGGTATCACCACTTTCCATATCTAGAGGAAGGGGGAAATCCAGGCCATGAGGTTTGTCCTGCTCATTAAGAGAGAGATTGTTGTGTTGTTGGCATGAATCTGAGCTTGCTGGATGTGTGTGTGATGGAAGGTACCAGGAAATCCATTTGATACTCATTGTTGAATTTATGAGGGGTTATTAACTCATTTGGATAGAATAGAAATCTTACACCATGGTTGAAAGCACTGGTTGAGTCTGAAATTCACTGTTTAGTAACCCTGGCTTGGATTTTTGGATTTGTGTTTTCTAATCTTAGACGTTTGAAAGGCTGATGTCTCTGTTTAGCCCAGTCACCGCAGGTTGCCTTTATACTGCCTAGCTAGAAGACACTTCCCAATGTGCAGTAATACACATAAAAGCTACTACCAAAGATGAGAAGCTACAATAATGTGGTTGTGAGCGGGAGAGAGCACCAATATTCTGTGACCTTTTACCAGGTCCAGGTTGGGCTGTCCATGGAAGAGGTTGAGGCTTCTGACTCAGGTGCTTTCTTAATGGAAATTGCCTTCAGTTTGGACATCCTGGCAGACAGTCTCAGAGCTCTAAAAGCCTTGGAGACCTCTGCATAGTGGGAGAGTGTTTTTGAAACACGTCACTCAAAGCTTGGTCTATGTTTGGGCTCTACAGCTGTTGACCTCTGTAGAAGACACGAAACTAGGGAGAACAGGTATCTGAGCTGGGCAGGTATGGCTGTTCCTTAGTCAGGTTCCTGTTTCTTTTCTTTTGTTGCATTGTATCTTAATACCATGCAAGTGTATATTATTTTCCCTGAGTGTTCAGACACCTGAACTACACCTCAACTACATGGAAGCTGATGGAGAACAGAAAAAAAAAAAAAATTCTTGATTGAGGCCAACTATTATTTCAGTTCTTTTGCACTAAATGTGAAGTTTTGTTCTGTAATTAAGGATGATGCAGACTTTAATACTTTTTTTCCAGGACTTAAGAATATCCTCAACATGCAGTAAGTTTTCAGATTCTGTACTGAACAAAGCCTTTGATTTTTTTTTTCCCCCCCCCCTCACCCTTTCTCATCCCTTTTCTCATCTGCTACTTCTAATCTAGGCTTGCCTTGTATAAATAAATCCTAAATTGACGTCATTTGTCTGTGATATGGAACACTGTTTATGTTGAATCTGTTTTGCTGTTTTGTTAGCATAGAAGGCAACCTGAATTGTCCAGGTGCAGAAGCCTGAAGCTTAGTGGCTTGAAACGAACATGTAGATTGATCCAGTAAAATTCTTACATTAATTAACTGTACTTCTTAACTGTTCTCCTTCTATTCTGTCCCTCACCTGCCCCTCACCCCCAGCTCCTTTAGTAAATGAAAACATAATCTTGATTCATTCAGCATAGCTTTGCTTTTGGTCTGACACAGAACTGAAGTAGGTTTTGCTTGGCAAAGCAAGGTATTGCAAAGGTTGCTGAAAACAGTGCGTGATTGCTGCATGATTTTTTCCCCTCTTTTGTTTCTTACCCTCACTGATGAAATCAACATAGATCTCTAAATGAAGTGTGCCTAATTTGAACTACTGAGTGCTTTATCGGTGATAAATTTGCTGTAACTGTTTCCTGAAGATATTTGTTTTCTTTTCCCCACTTATGTCGAGAGTTGGGCCATTATTCTTCTATAGAAAGGCCATTTAAAAAGTCTGCTTCCAGCTGAAACAGCTCTAGTCTTTACTAAAATATATATTTTTTTAAGGGAATTTTACAGAAGAAAAATAGCAAAAGAAAACTGAAAATACAGGTCTTCAATCAGAACTTTATTTTTTGGGCTCTGTTAAAAGCTTTGCCACAAATTTCCTCTGTTTATTTGTGAAATGATAGAGAATATAAATACGACTCTTTTTGTCTTATTTCTTGACTCTGGCCATTCTGCATAGCAGATTTAGTATACAACAGAGTGTCACTTAAGGGTTCCTTTACAATGCCAGAATAGTTATACATTTTTACATACATAAAAGAATCAAGCCTTTAATCTCTCAATGCCTTGATCTATAAGCACCATCATAATACTTACTTTGTCTCTAAACTCTTTGATATAGCACGGTTCCAAACCCCACTGCTTTTGGGAGGGTCTTGCTGAGTGAGGACCTTGTTCTTTGTTGGACCTACTACAATGTTTACTATTTACTTAGACATAGCATATGTCTAAAATATAGATGACATGGCAAAACCATGCACTTGCCTGTTAGGTAGCGTTAGAACAACTCCTGTCCCATTCAGTGTCCAAAAATGAATGGGTACCTTTTAGAAACTGGCTATACAATAATATATATTATTGATGCAGTTTGGATTTTTGCCCCTGGCTAATATTCTGAAAGCTGTTCAAAGCCCTGACAGTAGAACAATTACCATCTTTTTGGCTTTTCTGTGACTCTTATATTTCACAACAGCAAAGCAGTTGCTTTCAACCCTTTTACATTTGTGGACATAGTGAGAATTTCTAAAGCTGAAGCATATCCTGAGCAGAATATTCCTCTCTGATAAACTGGATCTTTTTGTGCACAAGAATCAGAAGCAGAAACGACATTTGACTTTCTACAAAATTTACAGGAAGAAGGATGCCCAGTGGAGATACAAAGGGCTGATTCTTAGAGGTTGTCACTCTACCTTCGTTAAAAAATAATCATTAAAAAATAAGAGTAAAAGTAATGAAAAAAAATTCTGCGCTCATCTCTTGTAAATTAGACTAGCAGGATGGGATTTGTCTGTCCTCAGAGAGGAAAAAACCTGATCTCTTCTATGGTTCTAGGTGCCTTCCACATTCAGCAAGGCTGGTGGGAACAGCTTGGTGTAGTGATGGGCCAGTTGCAGTCAGCCCCTCTAGGTAAACTTTGGATGATAATAGAATTTGGTGAATTAACTTCTACTCTAATGTACAATTCCCTGAGGTGCCTTGGTAATGACTAGACACCTGTCCTCCTCAGAGTGCTTTGAGACTATCAGCCTCAAAGGACCTCAGATGGTTTCTAAACCAGGTTTTATTCTGCCTCCTCATAACCCAGTCCCCATTTAACTGAGAAATATGTTAGGGGTTGGCACATCAGCCATCTTGCAGTCCTCCTCTGTGTCATTGTGCTGTGCAAACACTCTAAGATTAGGGTATATCCTAATCCTAACTGCAGATACTCGTACAAGGAGAGACAGTGCTTGTACACTGTCATGACTGTGTCTTGGAATTACCTCAGTGCTGAGATTGACAGTAACACACTGCTGCTGAAATGAATGGAAATTGCTCACTCAAAGATGGAAAAATCACAGGTTTACTTTAAAACCTTTTCCTGTATTTTTTTTCCTTCTATCTAAATATTAGAATATGAAATGATAATTAAAATATATTGAATCAAGGAAGAGGAAAGCAGCTAAATAGAAATGATATTTTTTTGTTTCCCATACCTTTTGATGCAGAAATTAGGATGCCATTTTGGGGGAGAAGGGAAGGAAGGAGATAAATTTTTCAATGAATTTTCACCAACTCAAACTACATTTTTGTTTTGGAGTAGTTGGGACCTTGTGACACAGCTGAAAGTTATGGTGGTGAGGAAGATGCTAAACATCACTTTGTCATGCAGATGATAGAAATTTGGCCTGTGGACATGGTCAAAATCCCAGTAGCCTGATACAAAACCCAAATGATGGTATGCTAAAGCAGACTTGAAAACTATTTGGCCACAGACAAATTTACATCTCCCTGGGTTAATGACACAAGGGAAAACAGTCTCATCTGTTTCCCCAGATTTTTAACTACTTGTGATTTACCTTCCTCACCGGGATGTTATCAAGCCAGCTTAAACTCCTCCTAGATTCCTGCTGACTGCAGTCCTGGTCCCTTTTCTTCTGGTGCTTAGCAGCTTTTCTGGGGAGTGTCTCAACAGGACAGTCTTTGTGCTGTAAGACGATCCAGCTGTCAGGCAGGAGGTTTGAGCCTGCCTGAAGAATTTGGAAGAAGGGTTTCTAAACTTCTCAATGCATAAGCCATGTGAGCATATGGTCATAAATCCTATAAGCTTGGGCACTTAGTGGTGATACAATAGCACTTGATGTCCTCTGGATAATGCCACTTTAACGTAAGGTGGATGCATCAGGGAGAGACTGGAGCCTCAGGGTCGGCTCTACAGATTTTGCCGTCTTAGGCAATGTGGCAAACGTCCACTGTACGCACGGACAGCTCCAGAAAGCAACAATACCTCTGGGCAACTGCTTATTGAACCCCTCGACAAACATAACACTCTGCAATGCCTGCCCAGAGGAGTTTCTGGGAGAGGAAACCTGATTTCCTCACAGCAAAACTGAGAGCTTCCCCCTTCCCTCCCTCCTATCCCCTGGCTGAAGACAGAGAGCATCTGTTTAGCCATCTCATCCCTTCCGTGAAGCACGACTCACATTAAGGTTCTGGTTTTTGTGTCGGGTGCCATCTAGCCTCAGTGAACATCAGGGCCCCAAGATACCAGCCCTTGTGCTGACTAATAGATATTATTAAGGATTTTTCTAATTTGCTTCTATCTGATTACAAGCTGATCACAGCAATTCCTACTGGGGCTTACAGAGTAGTGCCACCCCCTTCCTCCCCTCTCATATGTCCAGGGGATGAAGGGGCTAATCCTTTACATTAACCAGCCCATTAACTATTGTGCCTATAAAAACACCCAGCCTGTCACAATTACTCCTGGCTCTGTTCCCTCCTGCCCATCAACTTGATCGAAGATAATGTGTAACGGGATAGCACAGTGCTGCGTGCTGTTGACACTAGGAAGAAAGATCCCAGGGCTGAAGTGCCACTCAGGTTACAGATGAGCTGGAAAATCCACCCACTCATGAGGGTGGTGACAGCTTTGCATACAAACTCTTGCTGCCCGCGATACTGAGATTGCAGAGGCTGAAATTCTGCAAGTGCTTGACGGGCAGGACTTTGATGAGAGCCAACAGGGAGAGGGGCTGGGTGGACGTCGCTGGAGGTCAGCTGGGTCATCTCTTTTTTAAACCTTGATGTTGTAGCATAAGTGGAATAAGTTATCGGCTTAAGATAAATCAAACAAGGATATCTGCTTCCATGCAGCTCATCATTTTTGTCAGTCAGCACAAAGGGCAGACCGAGAAGCTGAATGTACAACTATGTTGTTGTGGCCACAGGTTGCTCCTGCATATTTGGATGCATTAGGATGCAGTTAGGTGAATTTCTGCAAACCATGACTGAGATACCTGGCAGCCTGCTGCAGTAGCTGAGGCATTGAAACCAAATCATTGTGCATCAGCAGAGTCAGACCCAAGAGCTCTGTCTTGTCTTCTTGGTTTCGACAGCATTATACACACCATTGTGTCATCTCATATCAATAGTTTTATAAATGCTTCAAGACAGGACTTGAATATTGACATTNGTATTTTTTAATGGGAAAAGGTTAAAGTGTCAACTTCCAACCTCAGGTGCCTCAGCCAAAGCAGAACATTTCAGTTTTATCGGCTGGCACAGAGAGGTCTGTTTCAAATCATTTTTGACAGCGTATTAAGCTGCATTTCTACCTTGATTTGGAATTGGTCTCCCCATTGGCCCATTCCCTTCCTCTAGAAAGCAACATGCTTTTCTCCACCTGAAAACCAAGTAAAACAGATGAGTGGGTGAATCACCAGGGCATGAACTTGACTCAGAGGAGAAGAAGGATCAGGATTTTCAGAATACACCAACAAAAGAACAGTTTGATTCTCACTTGATCTGAAAATTGGCATTGCAGTTAGCTTTGCTGAACTGCAATGCAATATTACTTCTTCAGTAGTAATAAAATATTTTGTTTAGAGTAAAAACAAGCAAGTGTTTTAAAATTAATGTTCTGTGAAAAGGTTCAAAATGTCCCCTATTTCAGTTTGGGATGAAAACAACTGCAGGAAAGCAAGGACTTTCTTGAAGGACAGAAATACTGCTATGCACTTAACTTTAACATTTATATGACAGCTGACAAAGCATGACTTTAATGTTGGCTAGGATTTTCCATGAAATTGTAGCAATAATGTAAAATAAATGCTTCTGAAGTACTCTGGACTGAGCTTGCTTTCCTGGGAGGGATGAAATATGTTGGGATTAGATGTAATTTTTAGACTACAAAATTCACAGAAAAAGGTTATCCATATTTGGATGGAAGAAGTCCACCCAAACTGTCTTTGCATTCTTTCGTGCATGGCCATTCATAGCTGATGTTGCATAGCCCAGCCTCTCTTACTAATGCAGAGAGAACTGGGCAACAGAAAATTGTTTGTCACTGGGTTTCTGGGGACTCTGTACAATCTTTGAAGGGTCATTCCACAATCTGGGCATTTTCATTCCTTTCTGGGGCTCCCCCAAAGACTTCTTTCTAATTGCAGCTATCCTTTGGAATTCAAAGTATTCTGAGATTAAAGGGAGTGCTGCAAACTGGTAATCATATTACCAGCACAGAAGATGCTAATGGTTTCACTATGAATGAACAGTCGTAATAATAATTGTTGGACTGAAGCAGGATGAAAGTTAGGGTTCAGCAGGCCAAAGTGAGTTGATGGTGTCAGGAATGTTGTTTGGCCTCAGAGAGGTTATTCTGCCAGAAATAGCTCTCCCCATCTCTGGGGTCAGCTTAGGAGGAATATAAAACTCAGAGCACATTTAGAAAAGAACTGCTCCTCGCTTACATGTTCTGGACAATGATTCCTTATTCAACAAAGGCAGGTCCAAATGTCCAAGACTGTGGAGTCTAAACCACATTCTGTCTTCTATGTGTAAACAAGGTGAATACCCCACAGTCCTGGATTTCGGGTGATAATCTTTTCTGCACAGCTATCTCTGTTCATAGTGGCAGGTATGTTCCAGCTGAAAACCTTTAGGAGCATTTGTAAACAAAACAGCAAAAGCAATGAGAAAAACTAATGATCTGACAAAGATAAACACCTCTGTGGATAAGAAGAATATCTAGGAAAAATAAAATGAAATAGCCTCAACTTATTTTTAGCACTTTTGGAAGCCTGTAGGAAAGGACACTGGGTTACCATCTATTCTGTTAGCACACCCAGACTTAACTAAAAGAGTATGGGGACTGTAGTGACTCCAAGATGTGATAGATGGGAGTAGAATTTATATTAAGATCAAAGCTTCTCCAGATCTCAGAAATGACTTTGTATACCCTTGTTAATAACTATGCTATCTTTTTTTAATGATGCATATACAAATAAAAGGGTACGACAGTGGATGTATGATTACCTAAAACAAGATATCTCTGTTTAGTTACTCCTAACTTTATGTTAAGAGCAGGAGCCCTGTTTTCTTGCTCCTGCCCCATCACCCATGAACAGCTAATGGTTCATGACACAATGCCAAACATTTCTGTTCAACATTTTGGCTGCCAACCAGCTGCTCAAGTGAAGCATAGTTTGGGACCCAAGCACAAACTTGCTGGTCTTGTTTTGTGCTGAAAGAGGGGCTTGCCTACCAAGGAACTTGTCTTATTTGCTTTTCTGTACTTGTATTTTTCCCCAGTTCTATGTCTCCAATCTAATAAAAACCACGGACTTGTCCTGCAGTCTTTGCTGATTGCACTGTTACTGGAAGGTCTTACTTCCACAAATGGGCACAGATGTTGCAATACCCCATGATGAAACATTTGGAAGTTGATCAGCAATTATTGCAAGTGAGATGCACCTTGCTTCTCTCTATATGGGGTGTGGGGATAATTAAGCTCCTAGAATGAACATCACAAAACCAGAATTACAAGTGATAACTACTCCAATCAGAGGGAAACATTAAAGGGAGTGAACACCAGCAGGGAGGTTGGTGTTGTTTCAGGGTTATTATTAGGCATATTGGTGAAACAGACACTGAGATCACGAAACATTTTCCTGCTCTAAGGGTTTTTGTGGGAGCTTTCTGCAAAAGGTATTTATATTTTATTTTAGATACCAGAAACCTTGACCAGAGACCGCTAAATGCTAGGTTGTACAGCCTAGCTCTGCTTAACTGCCTGTTCTTCAAGCCCCATAAATCTTGCAAGCTTGATGCAACGTTAATGGGAGAGATGAGAAGCATTCACTTCCAGAATACGGCTTAACTTGTAGGGTGCTTTTCAAGCTTCTGCAGAGGTTAGTTCAAAGGTTTGACATTACTTATAGGAACTTGTTGACCACTGTGATGGTCTTTGAAAGCAGCTTGATCCAAGTGTGCTGGATGCTATCTGCGGGGGTACTGCTGCAGAATTAAGTGCCAATATGTCTCTTCTCTTGCCATAGGGAGGAAAACAGGTGTTGATCAGTCTGTTAATGTTTGCTGTTATCATTTGCTATTTGCAATTCTGGTGAACTAAGGAACACTGAGCAGTACAAACATGGGTAATAACGCCAATTTAGCTTCAGAGATCACAGTGTGCAAAGGTAGGAGAAAGAAGAGTGTGTCTGTTTGTCTGCGTGTGTGATGGGGGAATGGATTTGGGAAACAGAAGTAACACCGAAAGCGGTAGCATTGCATTACAAGCCCTTCAGCCTGGAGTCTCTGGAAACGGAACCTTTTGCTTCTCAGCTGCTGGAATATTACTTTATTGTTGTTCATTTCTATTCCTTTAATATGGAATCCTGAGTTGAACTCCTTGCATGCTTACTGCACTCTGCCTTTGGCTGGCTTACTCAGTCTTTCCCTTGTAAACTCTGGAGTGAATTGTTTAATCTGCTGGACCGGAGTTAGAGAAACCCTGGAGCTGCTCATTCATTCACTGGTGAGGCTGCACTTCTGCACTGCAGTGGTAGGGACAGCCTACGCTTGCTCCTTGACTCGGTAAGCTATCCGTTTCGCTAGCTGGTTCGAGCCGCGTGCTCCCTGCATTCTTTTGGTCACAGGGGCATAGGAAAAGATCTTACCACTCAACTTGTATAATGAAATACCCTGGCAAAGCCAACGGTGATTTTGTCGTTAAACTTCGATGCCTCCTCTCTCAACCCTCCCCTCCTCCCCTTTTCTGCCTTGAGTCTATGCTTGTAAAAGCGGCAATGAGTCTACCACAGAAATCGTTAATCCAGCAAGGTGGGGAAGTCTGTGTGCATACGTTGCTGACATGGGCTTTCATCAGTGTGTTTGCATGGCTTTGCTAGCCTGGGCTTTCCCCTTAAGGGTTTGGGAATGAGTGGTGGTGGACCCAGGCGAAGACTTGGCCCGCCAAAACGCTGGGCTTTGTGGTTCCAGTAACCACTGGCTCCGAGTGAAGACAGAAAGCCGGGGGGGAAGTATGAGGGTGAGGAAGGAATTTCCACCACAGCAATATGTTGGTTTTGTGATTCAATACAATCAACGTGCTTTTTTTAATTATTTTTTATTTTTTCTTTTCTTTTTTTTTTTTTCTCTTTCTGTCTAGAAAGAAAATGGAGGCAGTTATCCTACAACAGAGAGAGACATCGCCCTGCAGAGCCAAGGACAAACTGCACTGAGGCTCCAGCCCACCGTAGAAGGGAAACAAGCAATTCAGAGACTTCAAGCTTGACAGCCGCTGAGCTCAGGATTGCTCAAAAAATGCATCCCACTCGTATAGTAGAGCCAACAAAACCATGGGCCTAAGGAACAGGTAGGCTCCCTTTTCTCTAAAGCCAAGGTGCTGTTGATGGACACATAGAAAAGCTATTACCTCACACATTACTTTAATCCTTCATGGTTACTCCATAGTAACCTGAGCTTTGGGGTAGCGTAAACCAGCTAGAACTGCACCATAAGGTATGGTGGCTTTACAGAGCAATCAGTTTTTTTTTTCTATCAATGCACTCACTTGAGGCTGGAAGCTTTCTGGAAGTTTTCTGAGCAGACTGTTTCTGTGTTGAAAATACAATATTTTTTCTACAAATACAACTTCTAGAAAAAAAAAAAAATTGCTTTTAGCAGGCTCCAAACGTGTGAATCTGTGCATATGCAAATGTAACATTTTGTAGGATGGAAGTGTTCTGTCTCAATCTTGTCAGAAAAGAGAGCTACCAGTTTTCACAGTCATGACTTTTTATTTTGAAGATTGTTTTATATGTTGTAACAGTCGTTATAAATTTTTAAGTTATTATAATAGGTTATGTCTAATTCTTACATTTGAAAACTTTTGATTTTAACCCAAATTGTTATGTCCTCCCCCCCAAGAAAGTATTTTTCACATTATTTTGATACTATTGACAATGATTTTCTTTTCGAATGTTATGAACTATTTTAGAAAACAAAATTTCATATTTTCATGTAGATGTGGAAACATCTCAGATGCAGACAAGATATACGGCACTTTTCTGCTTATGGTGACCATCAAAACCTCATTAACAGTTAGGTGGAAATTACACCACATGATCTGAGAATGTGCACTTTTGCCATATGTGGATAATAACCTTATGTAAATATGGCTGGTATTGAACCTATGAGCTTTGAAGTCTTTCTAACTATCAGCAGCATGAAGTAGTAGAATTAAGGGCTAGCAACTACTCCATTCTACAGATAAAATAAGCAATAGGAAGTAAGCTTTTACTTAATGCTACAACATTACCAGAGAGGACCTACAGAATAAGGTGAAAGGGTATGGAAGGAGCAGAGCCACACAGAGTAGTGGCATATGGAAATCCTGGTTAAGGCACCAGAAGCAAGATGATTGTTTGAATATGGCTTTCTGTGGACTTTTGCATTGTGTCATGAAGACACGTCCCTGTTCTCATCCTGAAGAACAGCAGGACATGGGTTCAATAAGGGACTGTGAGAAAGAAGAAACTGAAAAACTAACTTCCACATGATCATGTCTGAATACTATTTTGTACCTTTTGGAACATTCCATGCTGTGGAAAAAAGGATCAGTGTCTGATGACTCTGGAGTGTTGTATCAAGTATCTTAAGGAAGAGGAAGTGCCACGGACCTCACTAGTCTGACACTGCGGTAGGAGATGTCTAGAGGACATGGCTGAATGGTAGGAAGAGTGTAAGGAATGTGGTGGGCTGGGAGAAAAGGACTTCTCAGTGCATAAGGATGCTTGTAGGGAGGTGATGATCATTTGTAATGTAGATGTGAATGTCTGAGCAAGACATGACAAGGTCTTTTATAATGTTCAGAGAGCTAGTCAACACAGTAGGTAGCATCTGAGTGTAATTCATCCATAAAAATAGATCACATGACTCATGCCCTGAAAGTACCTTATTCTTTCCAAAACTATAAAAAACTGTTGAGAGAGGCCAACTGAAATGGAGATGTGAACTCTGAAAATGAAGGGAGACAAGACCTCATTTTCATATTACTCCTGAAACAAACAAACAAACAAACAAAGGAAAGGTAGTTATGTATCAAATAGACAAAGCAAGAACTAATGCAGAATAAGTCAAAGCAGAGGTGACTTTTTGGAGAGATGGAAAGGTAAGAGAGATAAGAAGTCAGGATGCCAGAATAAGGTTTTTGACAGACGTTTATATGGAAATGGTCATATGTATTCCAGCTTCAGCAATTGCTGAAACGTATCTGTAGCTGAAATGCAACTTGAGCAGAAATACTGAAAATTCACAGAGCTCTTTACAGTGCTGATAAAGACTAAAGAGGACAGGGAATTTGGGGCTCAAGTCTGTCATATATTTGATACCATCTCACTGGTACGATTCAAGTACTTGTAACCTGCTGGATGCAGGGCTGAACGCAGTGTCCTTAGGGTTCTC
Organism: Chauna torquata; assembly: GCA_013399475.1. Taxonomy (NCBI): domain Eukaryota; kingdom Metazoa; phylum Chordata; class Aves; order Anseriformes; family Anhimidae; genus Chauna; species Chauna torquata. The sequence continues at coordinate 60,703 of VXAL01014775.1, forward strand.
AAGAGAAGTTTAAACATCCCTTATGATCTTCTGAGACACTACAGAAGCTCACCTTTTTATCTCAGCCAGCAGATACAGGAAAACAGCTCTTAATAACATCTCTGATGAGTGCTGGATATTTTTACTGACAATTTCTGTCTAAGACACACACAGAGTTTTTGCAAGCAAATAGAATCCCATCCAACATGCTCTATTACTACTCATGGTACATTACTACTCATGAGAAGAGACTTTGACCATGAAAGCTCCTGTAAAAAGCTACATTATGGGCCAGATAAGTGACTGGTATAAACTGAAATCTCCAGAGAAGCTGATTCACTCAAGCTGAGGATATGTCCATCTATTTTCTGCTTGGAAAATTAGACAAATGCCAACATACATGAAGGCCCAACCTTGTCTGGAAAAACCATCCAGTAAAGGTAGAGTAGGGCATATGGCAATAGCTGAGTGGGTAATCATAACCACACAGCCATTAGCAAAGGGAAAAAGGTGGCATTGCCTTTGTAAGGATCTTCTGTTGAGTTTGAAACTGCTACTTTCTTATGTGTCTCAAGAGGAAAATGACTGTGAAAGAAAACATTCATGTGTATGTCTGTTTGCTGGTCTTTTCAGGTAAACAAGGATCTCCAAATTTTTCTTCTGTAGCACATTTCCAAGTAATTTAACAGCAGTCAAGCCTGTTTATTGAAATGGTGCTTGTTTTTTTTTTCCTACCGTTTCTCTCCAGAAGCACTCACAAAAGCCCCAATCCTGATTTCCCAAACTGCTTCAGCCGTGATCCTGAACTGCAGCACTGCTAAGCCTCCTGTTCACATCAGCACCTGACTGGGAGCGCAGGCAGCCAGAAAGCTTTCCTCTGGCTGCAGACCTGAGCACATGGCAGATATGGGCTCAGCAGTGACAGGGTCCTCCTCGCATCCCCTTTCATATCCCCTCACCACCGTTGGTACAGGATTTGCCTCCTTTCCCCCTAACAGCAATGTACAGGGTTGCACCGTCCTGCTACCCTGTAAACAACAACAAAATGAGCTTATAAATTTAAGCTTCCAAATGAAATAAGAAGCTAATTTGCCCCATCACAGTGCTTGCCATCTGTAAGAATTAGTCCCAGGGGGAAATGAATAGAGCTATTATTCCTACTGTGCTCTTGGCTGTGTAATTCCTACAGTGGTGAAACAGTAGACAGCAAGAGGAAAAACATAATACTTGTGTGACCGGCCTGCCATTGGCTGAGCGAGGTTGTGTGTATCTTGTTCATGAAATGAAGAGTCGAGCAGACAGCTTAAGGGGTGACAGACTTCAATGTCTAAAATGCTTCTTAGGCACCAACTAATTAAAGCACTGTGTGGAATGGATAACAGAGCTAGGAGGCAAGTTAAAGGTTCATTTATTGATGTCTGAGGCTTGTGAATGACTCTGCTGCAAACCATGGAAAATACCGGCCTGTGACTGCAATTATATTTATGCTCCCTCAGAAAATCTCTTGCTCCTTTTCTATGTCTCCTGTGTTCTCCTTTTGTTGGAGATGATGTTAAAAGTGAAGCATGACGGCCCGTTAACCCTCGCTGGTCTATCCAAGCATCATTGTTCTTGCCAGGAGAGGCTGGATTCTCCTCTGGTGGAAACTGGCCCAATTCCCGTTTTATACTACGTGAGGATGTGGCCTCTAATTTTTCAGCTGAGCTGAGCCCAAGCCATGAAGTAAAAGGTTCATAAAGTAAGATTTTCCAGTCTTAAGTAAACGTTACTTTATCTGAGAGGAATGAACAAGAATGAGCGAAAGCACAAGGAGAAGGAGAGCAGCGTGTGAGACTCCTTTCTTGGGTGGCTGTCCCAAGAAGAAAATGGTTGCTGTCCCTGAACTCAACCAAGCAAATGCTGCGTCTTGGAAAGGCAAAAGTTATGTCCGAGAGAGCACTGAGGAACACAGCTACAACCAAAGCTTGCTATCCAAGTAAATAGAAATGCATTTATCCCCTATGTTTGAGTCAAGGAGCAAGGCACAGCTAAACTCATTCAGTGTGGTATAAACCTTCCCAATATCAGACCAGGAGTCCCGGTTCTGGGACTTTGCACTCAAACCACTTGGTTTTCCTTGTCTTATTTATTTTGATTCTTTTCGGACTTTGGCAGTGAAGAAATAAGTGAGTCTACTCATGGGTAGGACCTTCCTAACCTGGGCTAGGTGTACCAGTTCTGCATTCAAAATGGAGAATCAATGAGCCTGGGGACAAAAAAAAAAGTAACCTGGGAATGTCATCCTTGCAGCTGAGAGAAAGGCTGCTGTAAGTAGGAGTGAAGGACTCAAATCTGAGGGCTGAGCTAAGTGATAAGCAGCATGATAAGTAGCTTTTCTTGTGCAGCCCAGCACCACTCCATGCAGGTACTGGTTTCTGCCAGCTTTTTGCTTCTGACATGACCTTTGCTGTTCGATTTTTTTTTTTTTAAATTATTTTTTATTCTTTTTCAGTCTGGAGGCACCCTGTTGCTGTTCAGAGATAATAACTTCTTCACTTGTGCTGCTGACCTGTCCTACTACTTCTGTTTCTCCCTTCTCTTTTCTATGTCCTTGCTGTTCCCTTTGGCTTTATACCTTACTCTGTGCTATAACTAGAATTATTCATCTCTCCTCCCTTCCCATCACCCTAAATCAAAGCCTTTCAGCATCATGTGTTCATCAGCATCTTTCCCTCCCCATGCAAACGCTGAACCTCTCTGCACCATATCCTTAGTTTTTGCTGTGATGCTTTGTTGCTTTAATTCCAAAAAAGCACTGGGAGTACCAAATCATCTCAGCCACCTCGAGGATCTGAGCAAGAAGAAGCAAAAAAGACTATGTCCTTAAATCACTTCACCCCACCATGTCCCATTTATTCATCTCCCATTTTCACAGTCTATCTACTTGCACTGTCTTCGGAAACTTTTTTTGCCAGATGGGGCCCCATTTTACACAGAACCTCTGTATGCTTCTGTACTACAAGTAGCAAATGAAGCTGAGGGGTTATGAAAGATAGGAAAGAGTATGTCTGTATAAGGGCATACCAGCCAAGCCCACAAGGATTTCCTGGTGGAGAAAACAGCCAGGTGAGCATTAGTATGTCCTGAATCTACAGAGGAGTGTGAATATTAGCTTAAGACCAAATGCCTTATATTCTGAAATAAAGAGGAACCCCACATTTGCATGGAGAATGTGGAATAGGAGCGCTGGAAAGGAAATTAGCAACTCCTGATGTGTTTTACTGAGCCACAAAACATTTGGCACTTTCTTTTTAGCCAGTGGTGAGACAGAATTTGAATTGCAGTGGAAATGGGTCTGCAGCATTATAGCTCCTCAGAAAAGAGTCTTGCAGGGTAGGATCCAAATCATCTGCCTACCCCGATCTTTTCCTGCTCTAAAGATCAACAAGAGAATTGCCTTCAATGCAGAAAAAGCTTCTTGGGCATAGTAGGGAGGCCAACAGGACTTGTAAGCTCAACAGCTGATCTTACATCACTTAGATCTTAGCATCCAAGAGGCAAGGTGGTGGTGTTTTTCATGAATGACCTGGTAAGGGACAGCCACATTTAACATCTCCTCCAAGACCAGCAGCAGCTTTAGTTCCTAAAAAAGGAAGCCTTAGCCAAATCAGTTGCTTATCACATTGGGAGCTGGTAAAGAGTGTTTGAGGGGTGCAAGTGTATATTGGATGTCTGGAGAGGGAAAAAGTATTGTGTTACTGACTGAAGAAAAGTACTTTGCAGCCAATTTGCACAGTTTGAGCTGGTTGCCATGGTGTTCCTGCAGGAGTGGGAGTAGATAGGAACTTGCTGTGGGATTTGCAAGTGCTGACGCCCTGAGGTCTCTTTCTCCATCCACCCCACACAGTCATCCAGCTATTAATTGTGCAGGAGAAGCTTACCAGATCCACTAATGGTGAGCCAATAGTTTACTGGGAAGGGACCAAGACAAAGCGTGGATTTTATAAAAGGCAACACCGGCCCTATTGATTCCATGCTTGCAGCCGAAACCACATGGATGTGCATATGCACACGCAGTGGAAAAACGGAGGCTGGATTGCTCTGAGCTGCCATTACGTTAACAAGATGGCTACCCGCAAACTTGTGACCCAAAGTCATATGTTCCTTCTGGGAATATCATAGCAGAGAACATTACGTCAGCCCCACATAGTTCTTTAAGAGCAGCACTGCCTTTCCTCTCAGCTCTATATATTCCTCCCTTTCGTCTCGGAGAATTACCAGAACCGCTAGTTCTAGGCACAGAAATCTGCCTCCAGATCCTAAAGCCAGCTAACACATCCCACAGACCACTTGTGTTCAGATGGGTGGACAACATCATAGGTCATGGAAGTCCATTATTGCCTCCTCTGTGCCAGCTCAGCATGGTGACGGCAGATGGCAACCTTCTCAGCTCAAAACTCAGTAATGGGAACACACGGAGGTGGAGTCAAATGAAAGCTGGGTGTCGATAAAGCTTCCTGCAAGAGAGAAAAGGTTCAGCTAAAATGGAAGAGATGGGATATAGGCAGGACTGTATTGCGTGGATTATTTAAAAATAGACTGTTTGCAACATGCAGAATAATAAGGTTGATGGTGTCAGAGAACCTCATGCCAGAACTTTGGAGAGATGAGATCCATTCCTGTTGATGAATTCCTTACCCTGATCCATACAATGATGTGCCCAGATGGATGGTGTGGGACCATCCAGACAGTGTGTGTCTCAGGAGCAGTCTGCTGGGCTGTGTTGCAGCTAAGTCACAGCACATTTTCCTGTCTCAGGCCTGTCTTTGAGAAGCCATTGCCCAAGACATGCTTATGACACAGTAACCACAGTCAGATTCAAAATCTGTGCTAAAAAGCTTTGCTGAATCAGGATCTGAATCTTTTACTCAATATCCACTTGCTGTTTGCAGTTGCCATTAGGTCTAGATGCAGACATTGTGAACACATGTTTATAACCGGTGCTCCTGACAGCACCATGACTACCTTTCCTAAGGACTAAAGCTAGGGGACAGTGGAAAAATATCCACTTCCACTCCTTAAGAGAAAGCTGTCTTTTCCATGGCAGACTTCTGTATCCCATGCATGAAGAATGGATTATACTCAGACCACCTATTAAGGCACCTATTAAGGTACCTAAAATGGATGAATATGCCCCAGATGGTATTTCACTATATGACAATGATGAATAATTCAGACCACCCATTTTCAAGACTCCTAGATGCCGCCCCTGGATCTATGGAATGAAGAAGTTACTGCAAAAGAATCGGGCTCCACTAGTAAGTGGTCAAAAGATAGTCTCATCTTCTCTCCATTCACTGGGAAAGGATTCAGTCTCTGGTAGCAATGACTGCTAGGTAGTTTGGGTTATCATTGCAATTTTCATTATCAGATTAGGAGCATGCATCTACGAAGGGCACTACAGTGAGCTGACAGAGTATTGCCCTTGAGGGAAGCTTCTCTGCCACCTGAGTTTCTCCCTCAGACTGATGAGGGTGGTGAAGTTTGTCAGCCAGCACAGATAGAAAATCAGCCATCAGACACTCCGTGATTAGGGCCCCTATCTGATTTTGCAACGAGACAGCTGGCAGCCTTGTGCTGTGCTTGGAGCTCCAGAAGAGTTTAATAATCACCTAATAAAACTTTTCATCTGGCTTCCCACATCCCTTCTCTGTCCCAAATCCCTGCCCTTCCCTGCATTCTCTATCAAGGATGCACGGTCTTGCATACACACTTCACTGTTCTAGCAACCTTCCTCTCACTTGCTGCTGCTATAAGAATTCAGGTGTTTGAAGATATCATCATAATTTCACTTTTTCTAATCAAATTGCAGCCAAAGGTGCCATTTGTAGTCTGCTTTCCTGAGTTTCTCTGTACCAGTTACATGAGGTTCCTGGTTGTGTTCAAGAATAAAGGAGAATCTGGACCTTGATTTTGTTTGTTTGGTCTGCAGCACTATGAAATAGTTCAATATGAGTGATGCTTATACTGGGATGGCTTAAGCTTACTTCATAAACTTGACTGTTCCTGGTGGTGATGCTCCAATGAAACTCTGAACTTCCCAGCCTGTATTCTTCCGAGGAAGGCATGAAAACAAGATATCAGGCATAAGATGTTAAAAAGTACCTGGCTAAATAAATCACCCTCCTCCAAAAGAATTTTGGATCTTGTTTGTAAATCATTTTCAGCTCTCAATGTTCTGACTGAAATTAATGTAGAAGCTGGACTTGAACAAAATCACAAATTTATAGCCTGGAATGTAGATCTATTACAGCATGGGCTGAACCAAGTCAAAGTGCCTGCAATCATGTCTTCTATTCTATCAGCTGCAGGTTCCCTTCTCTTTCTTACACTGTTAAGTGCAGACAACAGCCTAAGGATAAGTCCAGCTAAGGACATAGGCTAGCTGAAGA
>VXAL01014777.1:0-22124 GCA_013399475.1 Chauna torquata
TCAGCCCAACAGGAAGATCATTAGCAAAGCAGCAAATGCTCCTGTGAACAAGAAACCACTCTAGCAAGTTGGAGTTATGAATTTTATCATTTCTATCCTTCAGAGCCTTTTGTCTATTTTTATCTTCCATGCTACAGCTACCGTTCTTGATCTGTAGTCAAATGCAAGTGTGATACTATTTCCTTGGCCTCAAGTACAAAACCTTATTAACAGCTTTGTGTCCCTGTCCTGGAATGCAGTATATGTGTATGTCTGTATACTGATGCAAACTGACCCCCCAAAAGAGAGATCAGACAAGAAAAGTGTTACTACACATTTACTTTTCCTATGGATAAAAAAAAATCTGTCAAAATTTGATCTTCTTGCACTTTTAATTAAATATTAGTATAAAGGGAAAGAAAAGTATCCCATTTAGTTGCTTTCCTAAAGTACTAAATGAACAACATGTATGTGAATGCACAAACTATATTATTTTCAACAAATAGGACTCCAGAATATGATTATTCTTATACATTTTAATCTTAAATGTCAACAAATAGGAACAGATGTAGTGGCATTTCTTCTACACCTTATTAGTCTGCATTGTGTCTTGAAGGTTACAGACAAATTTCATTTCAGGCATCTGGTACTCTTATCTTCATCAACAAGCACATTCAGTTAAAATCACTTCCTTTCCGAAAGCAACTCCCTGCCCCCCACAATGGATTCAGTATGTTATCCTGTGGATTCCTGAATCAGAGCTGTAAAAGTGCTAAAACACGTATGGCATGCATTGATATTGACAAATGTAAGTCTATCTTACTGCCTTTTCTGTTTGGAGATGGTCTGCTAAGCATAAATGAGCCGCTGAAGCTCTCAACTTATGGTACAAAAATACTTAAGCTGTAATGTTCACTTTAGCTTTGGCATAGAAACCTGCTGCAGTTTAACCTGGCAGGCAGCTAAGTACCACATAGCTGTTCGCTCACTGCCCCCAACAGTGGGCTGGGAGAGAGAATCAGAAAAAGGTAAAACTCATGGGTTGAGATAAAGACAGTTTAATAGGACAGACTAGGAAGGGAAAATAATGATGATGATGATAATAAATAAATAAATAAATAAAAACAAATAATGCACTATGCAATTGCTCACCACCTGCAGACTGATGCCCAGCCAGTCCCAGCGCAGCAGCCNGCAAATCCTTAAAACATAAATAGGTTAAATATTTACACATATTTTTTTAAAAATAGACAACAAAAATATTTTTTCAATGTTTTGTCATTTTTTTTGGTTAAATAAATAGGTTAAAAAGGAGCCATATTGCCACTGTTCAAAACAATCTGCTACAAACACTACCTCAAGCCAAATGCAAAGATGGAGAAAATATGCACAGATTGATGTTACATAAATTAAGAATCAGCTTTGAAAAGCTTCCAGTTGAGCCTTAGTGGCCACAGAAGTCTCAACACTGCAAATCATAGTGTATGCAAGATGTCTCACTGAAATCTGTAGGATTCCCCAAGTGAGTGCAGGCTCTCATTTGCATCAAATATTTGTGGTAGTCAGTTCCTCGTTCAGATGTTACACATGACAAAAACACGTTGGCTTCATCTAGCAAATCCATTCATATTATTGGGCCTCCGTGGATTTGTTATGTTCTGTGTAAAGTTTGACAAGCAGCAAAGTGACCTAGCAATATTTAACTCACACATGAAGCCTTTCAAACTTTTAGTGAACTTCTGTTAAAAAATATATATATAAAAAAGAGGAGTGTATGAGGTATCCAGTAGCACAGCATCCAGGAGACCTAGATTTCACTTCTCACTTTCCCTCACTCCCCATACTGGAAAAGCTGTTGAGGCAGCTGTTCAGTGTTTCCTGCCATTTGGTTGCCATTCAGCAAAGACCTCTACAGCAATCGGTAGTGTACTGAGGAGAAGCAAACAGCAAATCCCGTCTCAGTCCTCTACAGTGATAAAGATGGAAGGAGCATCCTTCCACATCTCGGCTCTCCGAGATGTTAAAAATCCTATCCTAATTCCAAACATTGTGCTTATGTCAGTGTTGCTAATATGTGTTATTTTAATATGAGTCCTGGCATGTGCTTTTAACATCTCTATCTTGGAATGACATAATCACTTTTTAATTTCAACCTACAGTTATAAAGCTCTCCTTTCTGGTCACGCAGAAAAGGTAAAAGACAGTTCAAACCTGTGAAAAAAAAATGTAAAAAGGTTAGGTTTAACCTATTTTTAATATAATTTGTGTGGAAACAGCTACAGAAACAAACAAGACTCCCCTGCCTCGTTATTCAAAGCTGGCCATTGCCCTTAAAATACATATTTAAATATAATTTCTAATCTGTTAATGAATTTGACCGGAGCATTATTCTCCTTTTGTTATTCTATGTAAAGGACTAAATTTTTTTTTTTTTTTTTTGTCTCCCTGCCAATCAGTCTTTGTTTTCCTTCATTTCAGGAGCAGAAAGCTCCTCTTAAAGTAGAGATAGCTCCAAGTATTTTTATAATTTGTGTCATTTTTTATGTTGCTGTGTGTAAAGGAGAGTCTCTATCAATATTTCTCATGAAATGCATTTATCAATCAGCAGCAGCATTGATCTCAAGTTAGGTTCCAATAATTCATTGTGACTTTGCAGGCATTTCAAAATATTTAAACAAGTTTTGATATAATGTTAGTTGTCAAGGGACTTTACATTTGAGGAATTTTTTCTTTTTTTTTTTTTTTCATTTAGCAGTTCAATGATATGTTACACCTCTCTTGATGTGCAGTGGTATGGCACTACCTATGCAAAATTTATGAATATAACCTGTTTTATTTGATTATATAGAGCTACTCAGAAGAAAAGCTTTCTATTCGTGTCAATTAGCTCAGTAGCAAGAGATTGGAAGAATGTTAGAATTTTGGCTGAAAAAAAAAATCCCTAGCGCACACACACACACACACACACACACACACACTCATTCTTTGTAGGAGAAAGAAGGAGACATATTTGGGTTTGAATTGCTTTCAAAACCAGGTACATTTCATTGTACTGTAAAGTTGAAAGACACAGTCAGAAAATAAACAACTAAGAAAAGTTTTCTAAAGCAACAGCACTTTGAGAGAGATAATGTGATTAGTTATGTTTCAAATGTTTGGAAATCAGTGTCATAAGTAGAGTGTTGATAATCGATATTTATTAAGAATTAGGTCGTGTAGAGAAGATATACAAGAATGAATAAAACGGTTGTGTACCTTACAGTCCTCTATTAGTTCTTACAATGTAACATACACAAACTAAAGTAGGAATTAGAATGAAATGGAAAGAAAAGCCATAGTGATTTTCTCAAACTCGTTAACCTAAATTTAAATCATATTTCTGTTCCAACGGGAACTATATGAGCAAAGATAATATTACTACAAAGAATAAATCTAGCAGATGTTATGATAATGTATGCAATGCATTATCAGCATGAAGCTGCAACAGGGGAGGTTCAGGCTGGATGTTAGGAAAAGGTTCTTCACTGAGAGGGTGGTCGGGCACTGGAACAGGCTCCCCAGGCAAGTGGTCACAGCACCGAGCTTGCTGCAGTTCAAGAAGCATTTGGACAATGGTCTCAGACATATGGTCTGATTTTTGGGTGGTCCTGTGAGGAGCCAGGAGTTGGACTTGATGATGATTGTGGTTCCCTTCCAACTCAGGATATTCTATGATCCTATGATTGTATGATTCTATGGAAATAATAACATTTTTAGAGTTAGTGTTGAAAAGGAATGAGATATTAATGCTGGTTGTTTCTTTATGCCCCAAATAAGTTTATATTTGCTAATTAGGATCACAAATGTACTAGACAGAGTAAAAATGGTGTCATGGTTTTCGCTAAGATAGAGGTAATTTTCTTCGTAGAGGCTTGTATGATGCTGTGTTTTGGATTTTTGATGAAAATAGTGGTGATCACACACATGTTTTAGTTGTTGCAGAGCAGTGTTTACATAGAGCAAAGGACTTTTCTGCTTCTTGTGCTGCCCCGCCAGCGAGGAGGCTGGGGGTGCACAAGGAGCTGGGAGGGGACGCAGCCAGGACAGCTGACCCAGACTGACCAAAGAGATATTCCATACCATATGGCGTCATGCTCAGCAATAAAAGCTGGGGTAAAGAAGGAGGAAGAGGGGGGACTTTGGGAGTGATGGTATTTGATATCCCAAGAAACTGTTACCCGTGATGAGCTCTGCTTTCCTGGAAGTGGCTGAACACCTGCCTGCCCATGGGAAGTAGTGAATGAATTCCTTGTTTTGCTTTGCTTGCGCACGCGGCTTTTGCTTTACCTAGTGAACTGTCTTTATCTCAGCCCATGAGTTCTTGCACTTTTACTTTTCTGGTTCTCTCCCCCATCCTACCTGGGGAGAGTGAGTGAGCAGCAGCATGGTACTTAACTACTTGCTGGGGCTAAACCACAACAAATGGACAGGAAGACAAATACAGAGACTTTGCAGTCCTTGGAATTTATCAGGGAGCTGTGCCCTTCTCTTAAAGCAGCAACAAATATTTTCCCTTAGTCCTTATGCAATAAAAACTAACTAAATCATGGAAAAAACAATTTATAGTATAATCCCTTAGGAGTCATTTTATAATAGAGATTCTGCACTATAAATAATCTATATTCTTTTCCAAGTTGAAAGGATAATAGCACAGCACATGGAACATTCTTACTTTAATTTCCAAATTATATTATTTTTTCAGTCTTGACAATGTAGTATAATTGCCCTCAACTACAGGGTAGCCATTAACTTAGTTCTTTTTTCCACCAAGTTTTTTCTGTTCAGAATCCCTGAGCTGCTATCTATATCCAAAGGTTTCTCCTTCCAAAATTCTCCCTAAAACAATATATATATTTTTAAATGAAGAAGGAAGTATCCTTGGGGCGGGGAGAGGGGAGAAAAAAAAAATGGCGGGCAGTTTACATGCTTAAAATATAACTACAAATATGTTTGATTTAAGAAATATGTTCATATCTAGGTTGAACTTCTGACACATACATGTCCGTGTATTCTGAAGACTGAAGAAAACACATATTGTTATAGACATTCATCCCATTTTCTAAATCTCTGTAATTCCTGCTGGAACACACCTGTGGCATCCTGGGGTCTTTCTTCCCCTAATCATTCAGACACACATAAACAGTCCATGACTTTCTGCCAGCCTGGATGTATCAACTGTTATTTCCAATGGAAATTAAAACTCAAGAGAAACTACTATGTANAGGGGAGAAAAAAAAATGGCGGGCAGTTTACATGCTTAAAATATAACTACAAATATGTTTGATTTAAGAAATATGTTCATATCTAGGTTGAACTTCTGACACATACATGTCCGTGTATTCTGAAGACTGAAGAAAACACATATTGTTATAGACATTCATCCCATTTTCTAAATCTCTGTAATTCCTGCTGGAACACACCTGTGGCATCCTGGGGTCTTTCTTCCCCTAATCATTCAGACACACATAAACAGTCCATGACTTTCTGCCAGCCTGGATGTATCAACTGTTATTTCCAATGGAAATTAAAACTCAAGAGAAACTACTATGTACTTAAGTCTCACTCTGGTTGAAAATCATTAAACCATGGTGAATCTTGAGGCTAAACTGGACAGTGCACCTGGCTACTCTATTCTAGGCATGACCATTAACATGGAAAAAGTGCATACTTAAGGTGTTTATTTTGGAAGGTATTTGCAGAGAAGGCTAGTTTTAGACATTTATCCTTAGTAATATGCAGCCCAAATATTTTTAACTGAGGCCTTAATCTTGATCACTTCCTGTTGTCATTGTCAGAGAAGGCATTATAGACCTGTTTCCTATGTAGCTGCTAAAAGAAAAATATTGGGTGAATTTCTAATGATACTAATATTAACAAGAGCTCTTCTATTTATTCAGATGGGACCAGAATTTCACCTATCATCTGCTAAAGTTAAAAGAAAAGACTATGATGTTTAGAATTACTGAGACCTAGACTACCTTCACTTCCACAGGTTCAATTAAAAATGCCTAAGAAGGCATTGATTAGTACCATGATTAGACTTTCAGTATCCTCACAACAATCTGTTGTGGTTTAACCCAGCAGGCAGCTAAGTACCACACAGCCATTTGCTCACTCTCCCCACATGGGATGAGGGAAAGAATCCAAAAAATAAAAGTGCAAGAACTCATGGGTTGAGATAAAGTCCTAGACTCTATGTAAGCACTGCTCTGTAACAATTAAAAACATTGGTCTGTTATCACCACTATTTTCATCAAAAATCCAAAACACAGCACTGTGTGAGCCTCTACGAAGAAAAATAACTCTATCCCAGACAAAATCATGACTCAATCCAATACAGGGGCAACATCCTGTTGTCTTATATTGCCAGCAAGTAACTGAGTTTCATGGAGATAAAGTGATTTGCTGAAGATCACAGATCTTCAGCTAAAAACTTTGAATCTAGCTGTAGTAACTGTCATACTAATAGCACCATCATTCCTCTTTTTAGGGTATCTGAAGACTTATAAAAGAGTGCTGAGTAGAACTGGAGACCAAACTCATAACATCTTTTAAAAACAAATGATAGTCTTTTAAAAATGGAACTGCCACAGTTTTCCAGGGTGCCACATTTTTCCAGCTAATGGGATGACAGTAGGGCAGGTTGTCATGTAAAATTTGTACTAATGAGGATTTGTGCACTGAATTTCCAACCTGGTTTATTTCAAAAGTCAAGAGAGAATTTATCCAATTAACATTCAAGTTTCTGGAAGACTTTATAAGAATATCAAATTTGATTCCTCTAGGAATTCAGAGTTTATGTTCTCTGTGCAAGAGTTATTAATGTGATGTTGTTATTCTGTCAGGGCAGTTAAACAGGGAGAAGAAAAGATGTCAACACCTCTGCTTGTATTTTCAAAACAAGAGAAACATTAAAACAAGCAGCATATTGCAAAATTGGTGAGAGAAATGTATTAATGGGAAGTCAGGTATGAGCACGTAAGGTGTTATTAGCACCAAAGCAAAGATTTTTTTTTAAGCAGAAAGATGTTAAGGTTGACAATGTCCCTCTAAGCAAGAAGTGTCCTCAATCTAAAACATTTAATCTCACCCATCAAAACACAGTATTTCAAAAAAATCTGTGTAGAGGAATTATTTGTCTTTTTTTTTTTCCAGACTGTCAGCCTGATGAAAGGGTTTTGTTGTTCTTCAAACAATACTCAGACAGCATTGCCCAAGTTGTGCAAGACGCAAGTAGTTTTCAAAGCTTAAAACACCATTAAAACCATCTATAAACAACAACAACAACAACAACAACAACACACCTCTATCTTAGTACTTTCATGTTCTTCTGGCTGCAGGCTTTCAGAAGTGGGAGAAAAAGCAAGTGAATGTGTATTCTTTGTGTATTCTTAAAGTAAAGTTCAGTTCTTAAAGTAAGTTCTTTATTACCACCCTTTTCAATTCCCCTTTGAAACCCAGGCTGAGAATATACAGAATGTCAAGACTTCAGTTTCTTTCCTAATGTTATGTCAGTGAAAATGACCATGAATAACAACAATTATTTTCATATACCTGCTTTTACCTATAAATACTTCAGGAATTTTGTTTTTATGTTAATCACAGGAGAAAAAGAAAAGAAAGATTCAAACAAACAAACATACACACATACACACCAAAAAAAAAAAAAACCAAAAACAACAAAAAAAAAACAAAAAAAAAAAAAAAAAAAACCATACATGATTAACACAGCATTTCCAGGTAAAAACAGAAGAGTTACATTTGAACAGCTTCTCCTGTTGGCTACGGCTTTTCAGGATGATCTATATATGAAAACCAAAGTCTAGTACTCTCTCTGTTCTGAAAGAGAAATTAATCTGCATTGTTCAAGAAGAGATATGCCATGGAATAGCTAAAGCTGACATTTTGTAACATATGACCAACCAAATTACTGTGCTTCATCTCACTGGGATAAAAACATGATTAAAGTTTGTAGATGCTACTATGATGGAAGCAAAATTTTAAATTATAAAATATAGCATTCTTCAAATTAGCAGTTGCAATCTGGTGATGTAGCTGCAATGACATTTTGGACAATCAGTGCAAATCCTGAAAATAAGAATTTTATTCAATTTAAAGTTGGATGTAAACCTTTCTCTTTTCTCCTACTTTTGTGTTTCAAGCTTTGTTTCACAGTTTCTTTATTTTACTTTATTATATGCTGCCGTTACATGCTGAAGGGAGCAAGAATCTTTTATTAGACCCACTGATACGCTTGGGGAAAAAATGATGCAGGCATATTTCTTCAAATGTACTTTGGGTCTGAAAAGGAAGAACCAAACTTGATAATATATAAATTCAGGGAATGGTTGCCATGAAATTCAATTCATTATTTTAACTGACCAGTTTGCCACAAAAGGGTAGTTAACATTCGGAGTAGAGTGACAGGTTAGCAATCAGAGAGGTTAAAGATAAAGCTAGTCGTGTACAAGATGTAATTTCATGACACTGTTTTTTCAGCAAAGATAATTTAGTAGTTCCCCTCTTGTCTCCATTTTTGCCCCTCCGTAGATGTAGCTCAGTGAAATTGTAGGGGTCAGAACGGTCTCTTGTTCCCAATGCAGATAATTTCAGTGAGCCAGTTTACAGCTGCTGCTCAAGCTGTTGCACAGGTGAACTATGATCAAAGGGAGTAAATAGCACAGCTACTCCAAGCTGGCTTTGAAAAAAAAAAGTCATTGTCTTAGGAAACCACACACTAGTGGGAGCAGAGAGAGGGAGAGAAAGAAAGATGTAATTGATTCTTGCAGCATAACGAGGGGTTAGCAGGAGTTGAGAGTGAAAAATTTGCCATAAAACCATAAAATACCTCCTTTTAGAAGTCCCTAACTGAGCAAGTCAGGTCTGGAAGATTTTTGTTTGTTTGTTTTTTCATTCTTTTCCTTCCTCTGTAAGCTATTCCAATATTCTTCTTCCTAGACAGTTGCAGCTACAAGAGTACAATAATGGCACATTTTTTTCAAAGCATAATATAACTGTTAAAGGAAAATATCTCATTTGAAAACTTTTTTTTTTTTTTTACAAAGATACTTGCATTTCTCCCTCTCCCTCCCTCTCTCTCTCTCTAAATCACATATTATTTCTCCATATCTATTTCTGTACTGTATTCAGCTTTTGGGAAGAAAGCATGGGAAATTGGATAGAGCAACCTTTATACACTCTGCCATTCATTTTCATTGATTAAGTGCTTTCTTTTAGATTTAATGCAAACACCTATAATGCAATGTCAGAATTAATTTCTTTTGCTTAAATTTTCTTAATTTGCCCAAGTTGCAACATATACACATCTCATCATTGAGCAGAATTTGATGTTCAAATTAAATCCTTGGTTTGGTATGGTTATGGATATGGTTGATGGAACAGTACATTATCACTGACTTGCAGATAATTTGTAAAACATGTTCTGCAAGTTGGTGGCTGAATGTACAGTCATTTAATGTAATTTGTAGCACATGAATATCTCAGGCTGTATTGGCACATTGTATTTAATAATTTTGTTGTGCTTTTAAAACAATAACTATTTTTTAAAAAAATTCTCTCTGTTAATTTTTGGATAAGAGCAGAACTGCCTACCTGTATTTACTTCATTCATTAGTTTGTATTAAAATGCATATTTAAAAGTAAACAAAATTTAGGATTTTTTTTAACCATGTTTTACAATGAACAGTGCTGCAGAAAATACAAACAATGACATCTGCAAATTTAGCCATTCAAAAATTTGTTTCAAAGTTTTACCAGCTTATTCAAATCCTGTTAGAGAAGTATTACAATACAGTCTTCGGCTACATTGTACCAACTATTTTGTTTTTTTTGACAGGCATCTATCTGGCTTTACATTACTTAAAAACGATATAAAGATAGTCTTAGAGTGTGACTGAAAAGTAGTAAAATTCATCATTATCACTTGCTCTTTTAGTGTCTTTTTCTCTCTAGTAACTGTGTCTCTCAAAAGCTGAAGAAAACCATTGAGGGAAAAATGCTTTTGGTGCGAGCTGTAGTTCATCTTATTAATAAATTGTCATCTAAACCAGTGCAAATAATAAAAATAGTAAATGTGAAACCACATGTATGTCTGCCTTTAACAAAAGCATACTTTTTCATTCAGGAAAATGATTGTTTTGTTAATTTGATTGTGTCTCTTAGAGTTACTATGCTCTATAATCCAAAACACGCAGGTGACATCAAAGTGTTTGCAAAACTGCAACTTGAGTCAGTATCGGACTGGAAAAAGAGCTGGGGTAATCACCATCAACATAGCCTTAAAAGCATGTTAGGAACTGTTCAAACAGTTTAACATGACATAAAATCCCTTTCCAGTGTCCCAAAATGTTCCAAAGCACTATTTAATATACAAGTATATATGTAGCCCCCGTGGGTTGTTCCCAGTTTTGTGAATTAATAAGGCTTCAGCTTGTAGTCTGGGTGCTAAAAGATACCTAGTTTTAACACATTCTTATGAGAAATACTTGATGTTTTCATATTTTCCTTATTACAGATTTTGAAAGAAATGACATTAGTCATTATTCATACTGTTAGTCTGTAATGCTTGCGGCCATTACAATTATACAAATTGTTGTTTTTGTTTCATTATGGTACCTGTATTTTCTGAAGAACTGACCTTGTTCAGTCTGAAAATTAAACAGTCTGCATGTAATGAAAAGACCATATGCAATGGATAAATATTTATTCATGGATAATGTAATGTTTAAATTAGAATGAAAAGGTTTCCTAGAATTAAATATTATTCAATTATAAAACAGCAAAATAAATATCCAAATTAGTCTCAGACTTGGCAGGCTTTCCATGTCAGACTGGAAGATTTCAACTTAAAAGAAAGCAATAGTCAAATGAGTCTAAAATGTTTTGATTCTTGTTTGTTCCTGCATGACTAGATTCTCTTTCTGCTTTCTTCAGTTTACATAAGAGTTTGTGGGCTTTTCTTTATATCATTAATACTGGAACAACTGTTTGCTGTTGAAGAACTGGAAGAACACCAATAACGCCCTGGTGAAGGAATTTCCAAAACAGAGGACTGGTGGCTGGAAATGCAGATGCTTTTCTGTCTCAGTTTTGCACAGTTAGTTTGAAAGTAAGGGTATGTGATAGAGAGCAGTTGTGCTACCATGTGTTAAGAAACTTACTGTAAAGTTGTAATTGACAGTGAAGAAATTTTGAGTCAGCCTCAACTACAAGAGAAATATATAACCCTAAAATACCTCCGTCGAGCAGCAGACTAAGCATGAACAACAACATTTGGCCGAGAAGACCAATGGCATCCTGGCCTGTATTAGAAACAGTGTGGCCAGCAGGAGCAGGGAGGTGATCATCCCCCTGTACTCAGCTTTGGTGAGGCCGCACCTTGAGTACTGTGTTCAGTTTTGGGCCCCTCACTACAAGAAAGACATCGACGCCCTGGAATGTGTCCAGAGAAGGGCAACAAAACCGGTAAGGGGTATGGAACACAAGTCTCATGAGGAGTGGCTGAGGGAGCTGGGATTGTTTAGTCTGGAGAAGAGGAGGCTCGGGGAGACCTCATTGCACTCTACAACTTCCTGAGGGGAGATTGTGATGAGGAGGGGGTCGGCCTCTTCTTTCAGGTAACTAATGACAGGACTCGAGGAAATGGCCACAAGCAGTGCCTGGGGAGATTTAGATTAGATATCAGGAATATTTAGATTAGATATCAGGAAAAACTTTTTCTCTCACAGAGTGGTCAGGCACTGGAACGGCCTGACCAGGGAGGTGGTAGAGTCACCGACCCTCGCGGTGTTCAATAAGCGCCTGGACAAGGTGCTACAAGATATGATTTAGTAGCTTAGTGGGTAGTATTGGTGATAGGATGACGGTTGGACTAGATGATCTTGTAGGTCCTTTCCAACCTTGTGTTTCTATGATTCTGTGATTCTATGTCAAGACACAGTAGCTTAATATTTCTTGTATACTAGTACCTCCATAAATTTTGTCTTGCTGGGAAAGAAAGTAGGGTTTGTCATTATTAGTTATTTGAGCATGACCTTGGTCAGCTAATTTTTATAATCAAACCAAAACAATAGGATAAAATTTCTGACACACACAGACCATCTATCTCTTGAGTTTTCTGTGTCAGGTTTGCCTAGATTAGAAGCATGTAAAATACTCTACTTTCCAGAACTTCTTATCTAAACTGGCATATAAATGCAAAGCTAAATGATGAATTTTTTGAATTCTTGTAACCTAATATTGGGAAAACAAGGAAGTAAGACATCTGGAAGATATAGGCAAGGATATGCTTCCTGACCATGCAGGATTTCTTCATTTTACTTTAGCAGCTGAACAGTCATTTTGTCAGACTAGACCATGTGTTCCATCACCACAGAGGTCAGCTGTTGGTACTCTATGGCATTGTTCCCATACAATGGGGTCTAGCTTATTCAAACATGACACTTTAAGAGATGTATGAAATATTTTATTTCTTCTCCTCTGCATGAAATCGTATGGCAAGCATTCATTTTTCTGTAAACCAATTCAAAATCAAAGAGCATTCTGCTCTCCCTGTTTCATCCTATCAGTTTACCCTGTAGCTGACACAGTATTTCAAGCCTACCTGATAACCCCAGACTATTGTTTTCGCTATTGTTTTAGCATTGCTATCGGCCTACCAGGCCTACAGCAATTAAGAAAATTAGCCTTGTCTTCCCAGGGTAATTTCTAATGCAGTACCCAACAGACTTCCTCTAAAACAAGTAAATTACAGTCACAAAAGGAAAGAAAAGGAGGAAATGAAGGCACATAAATCCTTTTTCATCTCCAGTTGTATCTCATAGATTTAGAACACACAACACTCCTTATGGAAGGAATGCATCATTCCTTACATTGTCCTTACCTTCTCCTTCCCTTCCTTTTCAAAAAGGCAAGAAAGCATGCACATTTTGTACAAACTCCAAAATCCTGTTTAGACATTGTTAATTGGTTACAAAATACTTATATTTGTTTTACACGGACACAGCAGTTGTTTTTATGTATGTCATGCATTCTTCCCATGTTTGGAGATACTCCAGCTTTCAGTGGTCTTTTAATGCAGATAGAACATCTATATGGATGTCAGTCATGCACTTGCTTCAAGTCCAGCTTGGCTCAGTTCAGTTGCAGACCTTCAGTTAGTTCATCAACATTGTTCAAAATTATTCAGTGCAGTAGAGAATTCCTGCCAGACACATCAGCAGTAATTTCTAACTTCACTTATCTGTAAGACACGTTGTACCTTCCAATAGGTAACTTACAGTGCCTTTGAAAGGACCCACCAGAAAGCAGCAGTAGACTTTGAAGCATAGGATGTTGTTGCAGTATTATGACTTTAATTCTCCTACTCAGACGGAGCCATTGTTTACTTACCTTGATGACAAGCCACAGCTCTTGGCTTGCTAGTCATGGGATAATAGATATTAGATTTTCCATCATTAATCATAGGGCTGTAAAACTGTTGTATATCAAGGAAATTATTCCTCCAGCTTACATACAAATGCCATGCAAAAGTTTCAGCAACATGATGTGCCTCCTATAAACATATATTTGCCTTTGCACATACCACAATTTTGGGGGATTATGTGGATTTGCATTTGGCAGTTCTTTTTTTGCTAGGCAGCTGGACATTATGCAAACTCCCTTAAAGAGAACAAACTACAAAACAAGTAATTTCCTTCTGTCAGTAAACAAAGTAATATCCAGACTTTGCATAAAGCACAACATTGAAAGATACGAAAAAACTGCTAGCATATGATTTTTTTTTTTTTTTTAAATTTTATTTAAATAACTGTGTTGAGAAATAGACCTATATTTAGTGGGGAATGAAATGCTCATAATGAGACAGTAGAAGTTTCAATGAGTTAATTTTATGTATGGGAACAGCGCTGGTGCACATTGTGCTGAATGCCATTATACCGTGATCCTCTTCGGGAAACTTCCGACATTACATGTACACTTTTTCAAATTCTGTTCTAGATATTGATGTGTATATATTCAATTAACTACAATTACATTTGTAACTTTTTCTTTCACCTCTGACACTCATTTCTAGTAGTTCTGTTCTGCATTTTAGATTCCATTTTGTTTTGTTTTTAGAATTTGTTGAATTTCCTGAACTTTACTTCATCTTCATATTAGATCAGCTGCTGAATGATTGCTGATTTAACTACGCATTAATTCTATTTGGTATCCAGGCAGCACTGTGCATGTTGGTATAATGCTAAACAATATGTAAAAGACCTCGTTTGACAATCTTAACTAAGGCTGAACACATAAAATATAAAGTCAGGCTGACCATAAAATAGTAGTTAACATAAGTAAAGACTGCAAAATAGAATCCTTAATACTGATTTATGTTGGACAGTACTTGTTTCTGCTTACTACTAATTACTTTCCAGTGTTTTATTCTGATTTGTGGGCATGAAACCATCAAGTCAGTTACAGGTTCTATTTACTGATGGAATTGCTTTTATGTGGTCACAGGAGAGTTTATGCACTTGTGTAAGCATGTAAGACACACCCAAAGTGAATTAGTGTTTGGAAAAAAAAAATCATGAAATAACTGCAGGGGAAATTAAATATAAAGGAGAAGGAAAGACTTTATCTTTAGAGTTTACCTTTCCTCTTCTCAAATTCATGTGAAGATTAATAATACCTTTGACAATGCAATGTTTAAGATGACAGTTAACAGAGGCTATTAAAGTCTGCTTAGAAACAATATAACTGTTTCAGATTTAGCAGTGTGGGGAACAGGATTTTCCTCTGTGGAGAGCTGTGGCAGTATTAAANATATATATTATTTACTAAATAAATTATTTATTATTTCCACCACTAAAACTGGAAGAATCTCTTAACTGAAACAGTTGGGGGCCAGAGTCCCTGCTAAAGGGATAGTTTTACACTTTTGATTTAACAGTCGTTGAATTACATGTGGAGCAGAACTGGGAAAGTGAATGTGCAGAACAGTGTCTTCATTCCTAATCAAAATCAGGCTCCCTATATATATATTTTTTTTCTTCTGAATGCACAAGTTTTACATTCCTAAGTACCCAGTTAGTAGCTCTAAAGTCCTGTCTTTAGCTCTTGTGTTCATTGCCAAATGACTGAAAGATGTGCGTTCAAGCTAGTAGGCCTAGATCTGAGTTCTTCTGAGAGAGCTCTGCAATCATGAGGTTCACACCTCTCAACTCACTACCTTCCATGCTGCCAGTCTTTAAGCTTCAAAAGTCTGACTATTCCCACAAAATTCATTATATACTTTCTAGTCCTGGAGACTGGGACTTCTTTATAGCTAGGAGATAGATGCAGTAGTGACAGGTGAAAGAAAAAAAAGACTTCTCTTCTGTCTCCAGGTGAGAGAGATCTGAAGAGACCTGACGTGGCAAAAAATTATTAAAATCAGAGCCCAAAGTTCAGTGCCCTTTCTCCTTGTCAAACTGCTCCTGGCGGAAAGGCAGAATGAAAATCATCCGGACTCAGTTTGACTGAGACACCACTAATTAATATAGTCCTGGCTAAAGGCTGCACGACGCTCCCAAAGCAAGTCCATTTATTTCTAAATTCCTGGACAAACAGCCACTGGAGCCTTGTGTGCAGATGACAAGCTGCTTTGCAGCAATGTTTCCACAGAAAATAGCTTTGATATGTCTCCTATCTTGTCCCACATTTGCATGCACGTTTTTGATCAATTTAGATTGTAAGCAACAGTTAAGATAGAAAACAACATTAAGTTTGCCATTACTATCTTAAAGGCAAAATTTACAGAGTTAAAACTAATTTTCAGCAGGTGAAAAGAAGTATACTTTCTTATATGCTCACACTATTTTGATTAGATTTGGGTTTTGCTAGATCTTTGACACTGGAAATGTCTTTTGCTATAAAGCAACATAGCAACATTTTTTACTAAAGCAAATCTTAACTGTAAGATTCCCAATTTCTAAATATAGAACTGAAATGAATAGGAAAAACCCTCTCCCTTTATATTGTCCCTATATCATGATAAATACTCATTTCCAGGCATTCTGCTCTCCCAAATATCTATTAGAAGCTGGGGGCTAAATATGACATCAGAGGCAGTGTAAAGCAGCAGCAGCAGCAGCAGCAGCAACAACTAGCCCTATGTTGTCCGTGAGATAGCAGCAGAACCAGCTTTGTGCAGGCCCGTGGCTTGCATGCCATTAGTATTATGCAGAGCAGTTTAGAAACCCCTGTCTTTTATGATTCATATTTTGCTCAGAGTCATATTACTCAAAAATTACTATAATCTTCCAAGAAAAGCAAAAGAAGTATTAAAATACAATGTCCTTCTTGTTCTTTTGTTCCAGTAATTGCTGTCCATCATTAAAAGGCTCTATTATTTGTAATCTGAACCAGCTTGGCTTCTGTTTCGCATTCATCATTCCTTGATTCCTGGGGTGATCCAAGAAAAATATTCTCCATCCTTTGACACCTTCATTTCAAGACCACTTTTCTTTCTGGAAGGCTTGCAGTAATCAAAAAAGTCACTGAGTTCAAGAATAACAAATGAAACTCAGTAGCCTATGATGGTGTGATTGGTCACATCAGATTAAGAATCTCTGACCCATACTAGTACTTCCATCCATTAAGTACAAGGATTATAGTTACGCTCTGCTTCAGAAAAAAAGGGGGGAAAAAAAAAGGATTTTTCTTTTTCAGGGGGTGCAATACAATCTATCTATATCTGTGTGGATAGTTTTAGCTCCCTTTACATTCAGTGGAGAGAAATAAAATCTCTTTATTTTACTGATTATACAGGGAGGTTGGAAAATTGTCTCAGAGACAGATACCTACATTTCATCAGACAAGTTCTATCTTTTGCACTCAACTTCCTTGGTCAGTCAGAACTTATACAATTATAATATATAAAAACAATTATTGAAATATCACACAAGTTAGATAGGCAAAGGCTGAATATCTGTCTTAAACCCAGCTGTCATTTAACCTTAACATTATGTGCCCAGCTGTCATCATACACCAACTAGGAACCACACTTCTTACCAATGAGACTCAGAGATCCTTCATACTGATTGCACAGTTTCATTTTGACTTAACTAAAGAGAGGATCTTAAATTAGGAGCCTGTTACAACTGGTATTTCTATTATCATGTATGTTGCACCAAAAAAAATGTTTGTAAGCTTCTTCTCTGTTCATCTCATAAAAATAGAAAACAGTTCTATTTAACTGAAAACTCATTAAAACAAAGGAAAGTTTTAATGTCAGTTTTTAAAAAAGGCTACTTGCATAAGAAGTAGTCTAGAATGCTGGGGATCAGGCCTTAACTGGAGTTTCACAAATTCAGATCTGCTGAGAACAGAAAGCTGACATACCATACCCTTTTTGAACACAGGGATGGAGATGTTCTGCACCTTAAAATGCTGAAGACATAACAAGAATGATAGAAAATTAAGAATATTGAGATAGCATATTTTTGCTGTTTCTCTTCAAAATACGTATATTTTTACATTTCCTTAAACAGTTTATAGCACAGATGTGTTTTTACAAATTC
Source organism: Chauna torquata (assembly GCA_013399475.1). Taxonomy (NCBI): domain Eukaryota; kingdom Metazoa; phylum Chordata; class Aves; order Anseriformes; family Anhimidae; genus Chauna; species Chauna torquata. Next base: position 17,586 of record VXAL01014777.1, read on the forward strand.
AGAACTCTTATCAGTCCTCAAAGTAACATTAGATTCAATTCTATTCCTGTCAGGAAAACTGCAGACAGTTTAAAAGAATATGTGCCAAACTCTTATTCATGAGATTTGTCACAATTTTTTAATATCTTTTTTTCCTAACTATATCACATTTGAGTCATAGCAATAAATATGTTAATCCAGAAAAGCAGTGTTTTACAGAAGTCTCATGAGAAAGACAGCAATAGATAATCAAATTTTTAAATTGCTAGTATAATAATTTATCTTAGCAACCGATATCAGTGTGTGAACTTTAATTCTAAAGTTATAATTGTAACAGATGTTGCCAAATGAAAAGATCTGCCAGGATGGATCTGAATTGCTTAACATTGTCACAGGAATGTCATATAATGAGCAGCATTCCTTGTCTCCTAAGAATCTATGATGGGCCAAAGAGGAAGAATCTGGATGTGTGAGGCCAGCCTCTGTAAGCGGACCTGTGGTTTTAATTTGGTAGATCAGAGAAGTGTTAGTTCTAGTAAAGTCAGCTACAGCTTGTGCCTTTGTTGCCCTTGCCTTTTCATTTGACCAGGCAAAAGGTCACTTGTCCATGTAATATGAGAATCATTTGTATGTTTTGTCTTCATCTGAGTAGGAAAAGTTAAAAAGCTTACCCCCCTGCCCGGCCCCAATTTCAAGTAATTAACCTTGCTACACAGACCATGAAGAAGAGTAAATAGGCAATTTGCAGCCAAGCATGCAGTTACCGTTCTATATGGTCATATGTTGAATTCCATGAAAAGAACAATTACTTGCACTTCAGTAACTCTTGTTTGAGATGTTGTGATCACGGGGAAGACAGGGAAGAAATACATCAAATAAATGCATGTAGGCTTTGATTAAAGTGTCAAGATTATGTAAACACCCTAATGTATTTCCCATATTCCAAGGGAAGCATATGAAAGGTGAATCTGTCAGCAGTATCCTTATGTTTTATTGCCATCTAGAGAACATAATCTCTCAAAAGCAAGATGGAAATCTGGGGGGATATCATCACCTCAGATTGTATATTAAAGTGCACCTCAGGTCTGACTTAAAAAGTCACTGGACATGCACACTGATTTAGAAGATACCAGCAACGCTCTGCTTCATGCACAACAGGTGGGGTCAGGGCTCAGACATACAGAGAAGCTACCTTGCACATATGAGAAACAAGACACTTTACTGCTATGTCTGTGCTAATACATTTTGGGGACTAAAACTAGTGGATCTGTAGCAAGGAACAGTCAAAGCTAAAAACCTTACTTTCCACAGTCTAAAAATTTCAAGTCTTGTTTTTCTTCCTCTTTTTTTTTTTTTTTTTGAAACTTCACTCAAATTAGTCTGACAGTGTAAACTGTACACCCATTTGTGACTGGTGCAAATTAAACACCCTCCTGGGAAAACTTTCTATCTCACTTTCATCTGGAAGAAATTCAGTTCTTGTGTTCTTAGATCCCTCCACATTATGCTGAACAAATATACTGATCTGAACAAAATCTAGTACAGAAGTGCACCATGATATCTGCAGGGACTTTCTTCTGGTCCTGTGATCTAAAATCATACTGAAGCTTAACAACTGAAATAGGGGAGAGTTACAGTCTAGTCTTGGTTCACTTGGCCTTTATTCCATCTGTAGCCTCGTGGCTAATGCAATATTACATCTAGGTAAGGCTATTTCTGGCAGCAATTATAATAGGAATCATAGGAATGTTGGCTGGGTGGGACCTTTGAACTTTGCATTATAAGTCATGTTTTAGCCCCCTAGCTCACTTTGGTAGTGGTAGTCATGGTGTAAAGCACTGTATACTGGTGTTCAGCACTTTGTAGAGCAAATAGCTTTAGACATCCGGTTCTGATAAAAGAGGTAAGACATGTAGTTCTTCAAATTACTCTATAACTAAGAGACAGAAGAATCAAGTTAAATTCAAATTCACTTTCACTGCCTTGAGTAGCCAGATGATACAGAGAGAGAACTGTTCCCACTCAAGCTTCTGTACACGTTGTTGTGTTTAAGGTTATAGAAGGAATACTATCCATTTACTATGTAATTATTATGTAATTTACTTCTCGTGGTTATTCCAGACTTACTTTACAATCAGAGTAGAAAACCTGAAATTTTTAAATTGTCATTCGTTTCACCTGAAAACAGCCAGTACAAAAAGTTCAGTCAAGTTTTGGTATCCAAGAAAGTAACTAGTAGGGTACAAGTGACCCTCCATTTAGTTTAATGGACAGTAGTCTGAAGTAGAGAGCAAAACTAGAGTGCAAAGGTCAGTGGAAGACACTCACTCAGCCACACAGATACCCAGTCAAACTTTTACTGGTCTGGGACGCTTGATTGGCTTGGTGAAAGAGTCCTTGCAGAGTTTGCATTCGTGATTCCTTGCAGCATTGTGTTTCCTTGCAGCTTCGATCTGGTGTGCACGGTAAGACAAATCCCCCAGCAGCTCCTCCCCCCTGTCCTTTTACAGATGCCAGGCTGCCAGGATGAGTCCCTGGGGTCACTGGCTGAATCTCCAGCAAGAAGCTACATCTGTGCATCCCAGTTGAGCCCAGCCAGCACATTTTGTGTCATTCAACCCTTCTCTACCCAAGTTACCCCAATGTTCGCCAGGGCTCCCTCATTGCCCCTTCTTTACATGGGCAGCCTCAGCCCACATGGCAACCTTCTGATGTTATCTGCAGTCTGTAATTTCCTTGCAATTGTTGGGGAGGAGGCAGCAGAGGTTGGTAATTCTTGTTCTAATACCACCAGGCTTCCTAGCAAGCACAAGTGCAGGGACAGTAGCTCTCGCTTCACAAAACTGATTTTTCTGTTCATATGATATTCATTCTCACATACCAAAATGTGATCGCTAAGTTCAGCAAAGACTTCTAGACCAAACATGTTTTATCCCACAGCAACTCTGATGTGTCTGTCAAATATACGTTTATAAAGAAGAATTCCCCAACAAAAGGGGAGGATGGAAGAAGGAGGGAACAAATGACCACTCAGTTAGAACTACAGAAATCACGACACAAGAGTAAGAGAGGATGAAAGAAAAAAAAAAAAAAAAAAGCTCACATTCCTGGATCCTTACGTTTACGAGAACCAGTAAGTCCTAAAAGTATAACTCAAATTATGTAGAAAGAACTATGTCACTCAAAAACAATGAAAAAGATATTATAAATTATTAGGAAGGATGAATTGAACAAGGAAAAATGATAATTTATATGAAAAATGCATTACATTTTTCCAAGTCACTGACATCTGATAAAATAAAATAAAAAAAAATAAAAAAAAAGTCTTGCTTGTTTGTGAATTAGCAGGCTAAGGAAAAATACAAAAAGTACCTCACAAGCCATATGAACGTGCAAGAGAACAAGAAGAGCAGCTTCTGAAATCCTTCATAATATGTAATAAAATTTTTATTTTGGAGTAATTTTAGTCTCATGTTACTAACACTTGCAGAGATTTGAAATAATAGAAATAAAATTTTTTAAAATAAATGAGAACATTCAGAACTAGAAAAGTCTAGCTTCTTCTTCAGAAGCATCTTGAGAAAAGAAGTACTGATCAAAGAAGAGAAGATAAAGCTCATGAGATACTCAAATAAAAAGGTACTGGGGGTGATGGTGGTCTCTGTTTAAACAAATCTTAGCTATAACTATGAAAATTTTGAGGAACTGATAAGTATGCTACTATTCTACTGCATTTGTGATAAAATTAAGTGCCAGTATGGTATACCCTCTTGCTAATAAATTACATATATATATTCATACATTTACGTATATAAATACACATGCATGCACATATATGTACACTTAAAAATGCATACAACAAATAGAAAAAAAAGAAGCTGATAATTTTGATTCACTACTAGAAATGATTTCAGATTAGTAAGTGATGTGAAAATGTAGAGAAGAAGCACAGCAAAGAAAAACTGAGGAGTAACAGAAAGGGTGCTAAAAATGTCAGGATGTACATTTAACTGTAAGTATATATTATGTTTATATATCCACCATATACATAAAATATGAACAGACTAAACTGCTTAAGGGGGATGCCCTGGTTTCGGCTGGGATAAAGTTAATTTTCTTCCTGGTGCTGTGTTTTGGATTTCTGATTAAAATAGTGTTGATCACACACTAATGTTTTAGTTGTTGAGCAGTGCTTACACTAAGTCAAGCACTTTTCAGCTTCTCATGCTGCCGTGCCAAGGAGGAAGATGGGGATGCACAAGAAGCTGAGAGGGGACACAACCAGGACAGCTGACCAAAACCAGCCAAAGTAATATTTCATGCCATATGGTATCATGCTGAACAATAAAACTGGGGGAATTGACTTGGGAGGTAGCTATTGCTCAGGGACTGGCTGTGCATTGGTCAGCTGGTGGTGAGCAGTTGTCACTTGTTTGTATTTTTATTTTTATTTTTATTTTTATTTTTATTCTTTTTTTTCTTCCCTTTCATATTAAACTGCCCTTATCTCAACCCATGAGTTCTCACACTTTTATCCTTTTTTTTTTTTTTTTTTTTTTT
>VXAL01014777.1:22152-32248 GCA_013399475.1 Chauna torquata
TAATTTTCTACCCCATCCCACAGAGGGAGAATGAGTGAATGGCTGTGTGGTGCTTAGCTGCCTGACAGGTTAAACCAAAACAGAGGAAAAAGCCAGGTGACCTTCATATCATAAGTTAACAATATTTCCACTTCATCATAATTAAGAGGCCAACAAAGGACATCCTTTGATATTAGAATCTTAATGTTATCAGCTCTAGGTAATGTGTTTTAGACAATTTTAAAAGAGCTAGCTGCTGAAAGCTGTGGAAGATAAAGGTCAATTTTCACTAAGTGTCTGGAACTGATAAAATTACATTTGTCTGAGAGAAAAACAGTATGGTGCTAATATCTAAAAGCCATAGGGTGAGTTAGGTCATTAAAAACTCATAAATGGTGTTAGTTAGGCCATTACAGTTCTGAGAGTGATCCCTAAATAATGGCAGAGCTGATACAAGACTTGGTTTTCTCTACCTTCAGTATTTCTTCTAGCCAAGACTTTGTTTGGTAGAAAAAAACGAATGATAAATTTATTCACATATTTATAAGTTTAAGTAGCAGATTTGGATTAGTGATCTGACACTAGATGAATAAGTTTATTATAACCCTTATTATGCATTATGAATTATCCATCATCCTTTATATGGGTAGAAATTGTTAATATACTATCTTCTTTCGGTAAATGGTGTCCCACAATTTAGTTCTCGGTCTGCCTAAAAAGTTTAAACTTTTATCATTGATTCATAATGAATCAATCAAGCAAGGAAGGCAGGAGACCAGTATGGCTGAGCAACGACCTGCTGGTCAAACGCAGGTGTCAGAAAGAAATGCACAGGCGGTGGAGGCAGGGACATGTGGATTGGGAAGACTACAGGGATGCTGTCCGGATGTGCAGGGATGGGATCAGGAAAGCCAAGGCACAAATGGAACTGAAATTGTCAAGGAATGCGAAGAGTAACAAGAAGGAATTCTGTAGGTGCATTGGTCAGAAAAGAAAGGCCAAGGAGAGTGTACCCCCTCTGATTAATGAGAAGGGAGAACTGGTAATGACAGACATGGAGAAAGCTGAGGTACTCAACAAGTTCTTTGCCTCAGTCTTCACTGGCAGTCAGGCTTCCCATGTCTCCCAGGTCCCAGAACAGCCAGGCAGGGGTTGGGGTAGCAAAGTCCCTCCCACTGTGAGTGAAGAGCAGGTTTGAGACCACCTGATGAAACTGAACAAGCACAAGTCTGTGGGGCTCGATGACATGCATCCAAGGGTCCTGAGGGAACTGGCTGATGCAGTTGCCAAGCCACTCTCCCTCATATCAGAAAAGTCCTGGCAGTCAGGTGAAGTCCCTCATGGCTGGAAAAAAGGAAACATCACTCCCATTTTTAAAAAGGGTAGAAAGGAAGACCTGGGGAACTACGGACCAGTGAGCCTCACATCTGTGCCTGGGAAGGAAGATCACGGAACAGATCCTCCTGGAAGCAATGTTAAGGCACATGAGAGACAAGGAGGTGATCCAAGACAGCCAGCAAGGCTTCACCAAGGGAAAATCATGCCTGACCAATCTGGTGGCCTTCTATGATGGAGTGACAGCATCGGTCGACAAGGGAAGACTGACCAATATCATCTACATGGACTTCTGTAAGGCCTTTGACACAGTCCCACATAACATCCTCATCTCTAAATTGGAGAGAGATTAAGTTGAAGGATGGACTATTTGGTTGAAAAGGAATTGGCTAGGTGGACACACCCACAGAGTTTTGGTCAATGGCTCTTTGTCGAGGTGGAGGCCGGTGACGAGTGCTGAAATAGTGGGACCGAGTGCACCCTCAGCAAGTTTTCAGATGACACCAAGCTGGGTGGTGCAGTTGATACAAGAGAAGGGAGGGATGCCATTCAAAAGGGACCTGGACAGGCTTGAGAAGTGGGCCCACGTGAACCTCATGAGGTTCAACAAGTCCAAGTGCAAGGTGCTGCACCTTGGTCAGGGCAATCCCAGACATGAGTACAGACTGGGAGAAGAACTGCTGGAGAGCAGCCCTGCGGAGAAGAACCTGGGGGCTCTGGTGGACGAGAAGCTCGACATGAGCCAGCAGTGCGTGTGCTCACAGCCTGGAAGGCCAACTGTATCCTGAGCTGCATCAAAAGAGGTGTGGTCAGCAGGTCAAGGGAGGTGATTGTGCCCCTGTGCTCTGCCCTCNGGACAAGGGGGAACAGTTTTAAACTAAAAGAGGGGAGAGTTAGATTGGATTTTCAGAGGAAATTCTTTACTCAGAGGGTGGTGAGGCACTGGAACAGGTTGTACAGGGAAGTTGTGGATGCCCCATCCCTGGAGGTGTTCAAGGCCAGGTTGGATGGGGCTCTGGGAAACCTGATCTAGTGGGTGGCATCCCTGTCCATGGCAGGGGGGTTGGAACTAAATGATCTTTAAGGCCCCTTCCAACTCAAGCCATCCTATGATTCTATGATTTTATGGTTCTATCAAAATGATCGTTGATGAAGTTTGTAGATGGCTGTTGTGAAAGTTATAATAAAGACATGTGAGTGAGATACTAGTGAGATTAAAAAGTCTGCTTTCCACAGCAAAATATGCACAGTCAGGCAGGATTCATTTTACTGTGGCCTACAGTAAAGTTGTGTGTCTTAGATGTAAGAAAGCAGATAATAAAATTTGGAAAAAACATATCTTGGAAAGTAATCCCAACCAAGATATAAAATCTTGAATAGCCAATGACACAAGGAGCACTATCTATCTTCTAGACTTAGATATTAAAANTAAATGAATACAGTATTAAAAAAAAATGTGATCACACTCATTGTCTCTGTTTTCCTATGTGAGAGGGCTTTAGATCTGCTTTTGTGTTGAGTAACTAACGTAAGAAAACAATTGAAACTAAAAAACTAAGAAGTTTTCTAGTCATATAAGTCAGACAGGACTTCCTTGTTACTTCTTTGGTATAGTAACTTTCAAGACACTAGAAGAAAACAACAACAACAACAGAACTAACATTTGGATTTGTTTTAAGAGTTTACTCAGAGCAGAGGTAGCTAATAAGCTACTACAGGAAAAAAAAATCTTGAATCGTTACTGACTATGCTGAGTTTGTCATGGGCACCTTCCCCAGATATTAAGCTGGAGTCAGATAATAAGATGAAGTTGTTAAGTGTATGGTCCGATCCAAACATCTATGGATGGGATTTAGACTTGGAAATACTGTTAAAGAGAAGATGAAATATTTCTGAAAAGTAAGTTTATGGCAAAGAAGGAGCATGTAATTTAGATTTGTCATACTGGAGGAAAGAAAAAAAAAACAGCAAAATTTAATGATTTGTGGATTTTCAGCTGGAAAAAAAGATGTGTCAGAAAAAAAGAGTAGAAATTATTGGAACCGTAGTCTGTGATATATTTCTTCAAAATTTTGTTTCATAGATTATTACCTAGATTCTGAGGGTACAGAAGAACAGATACAAGGAACAAGACATTGTAACTTTCAGCTACTATTACATTTCTGCTGTGCTTGGAGGTTCTCTAGGTTGTATTTACTTTTATTATATCTTTAGGAAGAAGAGCAGTGCACTTATACTATATTGTCTTCCTATAGACTTACTTCAAATGTAGACTGCCTCTTATTCCAGGTTACACCCCTCTTTTGATATTAGGAGGTCACATTGTATGTTAGAATCTTTCATACATGAGTGAAGTACCAATGTTTTCAGTAAACCGGCATACATTTTTTGATTTACAGTTCAGCACCAGGGCCCTCAGCCACCACCGAAACCTTAGTTTTAACAGTGTGTAAATAGAATAAAATCAATAACTAGAGAAGCCTCTGTCTTTGTGGAATCAACCTTAATCAAGAATCAGTTATCTCAGATTTTTTGACATAACTCAAATAAATTCTGCTGAAGCAGAGAGCGGTACCTGAGAATTCATGACAAGGTCACAATAGTGTCAGGGACTTGCTAGCCCTGCCTAGGGCACTGGAAGAACATTGACCTTGAAAGCTTTTCTGTGTTTAAACTATTTACTGCCTGTGGAGTAAGAGGAAGTAGAGAGGGGCTGAAAACAGAAGTGTGGGGCAAATGTTACAGCTGACAATCTCCGGCACATGATTTTGTTATGCCAATTTATAGGAAAAAGCAATGAAGTGGATAGGGTGTTAAATATTCAGTGCTGAAAAACATAAAAAGAAGTTGCAAAAGTTGCTTATTTATGTTATATTGACCAAAAAGCAATGCTACTATAATCTATCTAACTGTAAGGTATAATACAATCTATAAAACAGCTGTACTGCTTTGAAATATTACTGGAAATAACAAATTCTTAAACAAAATCCAAAAAAATAAGTATGTTCCCTGTTACGTTTGCCCATTCATCTCATTCATTTCATAGAGTGACAGCACAGTCTCTGCAGCTAATTGAAGCATTTCTGACTGTGATTGCAGTGCTATTTCTTTCCTGCAGCCATGCTCTTTACTCCTTATATCCTCCTCAGAATGTCTTTTACATTGAATGGGAGATAAAATATTAGCACTATATTTATGACAGGAAAGCACAAAGAATATTTGCATTGCATCCACAGGACAAGTTTATTCTAACACCAGAAAGATATGGCATTCATTACAAACTTCTAGTGTGATGAGGAATATTAAATTTTGTTACCTCATAATCAGAAAACTGTAACATCTGGATCTTAATTCTAAAAAGATTTGGGAAGAGCTGAGAAACTATAGACATGGAAAAACTGGTGAAAAATTGTAGGGGAGATTAAAAGGTATGTATAATTTAGCTAAGGGATGATGATGATAATGGAAGTGCACGAATACATAACAAAAAATACTATGAGATTTTAAATACTCGGAAGTAAGACTATTTAAGAGTACCTGGGGGAAAGTCAAGTGGAACAGAGTTAGCTGAACAAGCATGAACTGATAAGGCATCATGGCACCAATCTGTTTTAAATTTATAATTCATCTCTCATAGGAAGTGCTTTTAATAGACTTGTGGTAGTACTTACAATTAAGAAATAATTGATATCTGACAAAAAATTAATTCTCCTTCTCTGTTCCCTTAAGTCATTAAGAAAGATCTATGGGCCCAAGCAGCTCTGCTGATTTACACCAACTGAGAATCTACTCATACTATCTGCATCATTTAGCATAAGAAAGAGATAAAGAGGAGCATAATACAGAGCATGGATGGCATTTTTGTAGCACAAAGATCAGTTTAATGTTCAAAGTAAGACAAGAGGAGATAAACAGCATTTCCACTCTAAAACTCTACTGTTCCACTTCTTTATTCTAAATTATTTCAGAAAAGATGTTTGTTTAATCTAGGAAATAGCTCTTCCATAAGTATAGTTAGTATTTTTGATACCATATCATGAGCTTCTCCCTACTCGTTGTGTATATTTAAATAACATTTTTATTAATCTGCCTGTCTAATTCACAAGTTGTATTAACAACATGTTAATAAGTTGTTCTTAACTTATTAACAGTTACACTGTAGTTTCCAAACATTTGTCATTAATCTGGATAACTGGAGCAGAGATAATCAGAAATTTCACACACTTTTTTTTTTTCTCTCTTTTTGTATCATACATAGATAAGGTATGAAACCTTGCCTGAAATTGAATTGATATTATCTGAAAATCTCCATTAAAAACAGCTAGCAAATTTATGAATCTGTGTAAATAATTATTTTTCTGTTCTGTATGATTCTGCAACATTTTTTTAGGCTGATGATTGAGCATTAGCTATCCTGACTTCATACAGAGCACAGTTCACTTCATAGCAATGCTGACAGCAGTTTTGGTTACAAGATGCGGACAGAACATTCTGTTCAGTTATAGTCATTTGAGCCTACAAAACAAAATACTTAAAGAAAGCAAACACCCAAATAAAAAATCCAGATACAGCAAAGGCACATTTAAAGAAAAACAGAAACTGTCTTCTGATGATTTTTGTCTTTTATGCGTGAAAGAAATCAGTAACAAGTGATGTTAAAACTAACATATGAGGTTTCACAGAGCCATTCATATCCTTACCACTGTTGCATGACCATATTTTCAAAGAGAGGGATGTAGTCAGTAAATCCTTATTCAAGTATGCACTCTTTTGGGCAGAACAGCTGCTAGGGGGGAAAAAAAAAAGTAAAAAGGAATTTTTCCCTTTTCAAGTCTTCTCAGTGTAAAACCCAGAGATATATTAATCAAAACAATAAGGCAAAAGATCACAGTATTGTGCCTCTACAACCCCCTTCCCTCTCCTCCCACCCAGAGGTCTTTCCTGGGTTTTAGTTCTTTCTTTTTGGATTCCTTAGCAATTTGTCAGCCCGCTCCACATCCTTACTGATGTAAGCTACTGCCCTATAAACTCATATCGTTATTTCCACACTGAGAATTCCTCCACTTCAGACAACAGACCTGAAGTGATGATTGGAAGGCAAGTGGAGTGAAAAGGTGTACAGTAATACTAAAAATTGACATTAGCAAAAAGATATTTGTCTACACCTGCCGAGGACTTGATAATAGTGTGAGAGCATGGCTCAGCACTCAGGAGGACTTCTTGTAGGCAGAGACAGGTGACAGGAATTGATCCAGAGCACAGGTAGGTGACAACATGAAATTGCTGAGAAATACAAGCCTTTATATTTACTAGACTTTTTTTTTTTTTAACTCTGACTTCTCTAGTAGTAATTCTCATGTGCAAAGTCCTTTTCCTCCAGCTAACAGCACAGTTCAGACACAGAAACATCCTCTTCACCCCTGACACTGTAGACACACTCTGTTACTCTGCTGCTGTGAAAAATCATTTTCACAACTGAACTGCCACTCTGAAACCAGCAGCAACAAGTTTTTATATTATTACTTGTTTTTCAATCTTCACTCTTTTTCTTGCATTCATTATACAATAGAACCAGAGTACACAAGAAACAATTATTCGCAGTAGGAGATACATTCCCCTCTCAATTTCTTCCCATAAGTAACTAGAAATGCAACATCCAAAAACACAGTGATATTCCACATCTATGGTACAGTGGCTCCCAGGAACCAGTCGCACATCTAAAATACAGTAGGTGAGATTAATTTTTTAGCTAATATCAAATTTAAGTTCTCCGTATAAATCTATTCCTGAACAGAAATTCTGTGCTGCAACACCAGCTACTTCTGTTATAGACCTCTTTTAAAATTGCACTAAAACATGTGTATTGTGCACTACAGGAATAGGAAATTGATTAAGATTTGTTTTCTCTTTGATCTAAGGCAAGAACTGAACTAAGTCACTGTAGGTGGAACCTAGAGGTTAGATTTAGAGAGAATTTTTAGGTAAAGTCACTCAAAATATTGAGGTTGGACTTAGAGACAGACTTGAGGCATTGTTACTCAAAACACTGCCACGTTGGAAAGCTAAGGCTCTGGTTTTAGGAATGAACATCACCAGGCATTGAAAATTATGCACATTAGAACAGTTTTAGAAGAGTCATTTTAGCACGCAAGGAGTGGCTGGGCCACCAGAGACACAGGGGCTGAAACTTCATTTGCCTGGGTCATTAGTGTCAACTTTAAGCCCTGTGATAGACAGTTGCAGTCTGACAGTTCCCAAATATTTTCTTCACTGAATGGCCCTAATGATTAGAGCACTTAGGGAGCTGGAGACTATGTAAGTTTTTCCTGACCCTCAGGGCATTGCATCTTTCTGTTTCCACTTCCCAGATTTTGCCCTCATTAACACGCTATAGACAAGGCCAAAGAAGAGGGAGAAGAAGCATACATTCATTATTCCTCTTGCTGGAAGTCCATTGCCCTGCAAAGAATGCAAGATTGACAGCATCAGAGAGAATAAACAAGAGGGAGTCTGGCTCTGCAGGCCTATAAGGAAAGAGCCTGTGCTCCCTCAGTGCTGACAAAGGCAAAGGACCCTCTGCCAGATGCAGTAAATTGCCCAGGAAGAAAAACTGGCAGAGATTGAACAGATAGAACACCAGCATCACTGACTCTTGTATAAAAGTATGCCTGAAGGAATATCAACATTTAAGAGACCCCTATCTATTTTGTAGAGGAAAATGTGCTACCTTGTCCTGAGAAATCCCGAGAAACTGACCTTTTTGAGGACATTAAGTCTGCTGCCAATAGGACAATATTCTGCTTTTGCTTGGAGAAAATGAGTGACATCATTTCAGCCTGTCAGTTTTGGTTGTAACCCTGTTGTCCTTGTGCTGCAGATCTGTTGAGCAATATCATCTCTCACAAAGGCTAGAAATTTTTCTTCAAAAGGATCTGACTAAAGTGTTACTTTCCAGAAATGACTAGTTATATGACCTCAATGGAGAACAGCTTGAAATAGTTTCACCCAAGATCAGTGCATTACCTAAGAATGACAGACAGAAAAAAAAGAGCTTGGATAGCTTGAATGAAAGTGACCTAAAGAAGAAATAATTAGAGACTGCTCAGTAAAATGAAACTTAATAATAATAATAATAATAAAATAGAGTAGCTTTAGAGAATCAAATTATCACCAGAGAAAGTGTGTGTGGAGAGAGCTTCTTATAATGACTATGAAAACAGCTATAGCTATAGCAGGTTGCTTTATTAAAAAAATGGAAGCTGCGCATGTTAAAAATGAAGATTAAATTTTCAGAGAAACTAGGTTTTAATTGTTATATTACTGAAAAGTATCTAAAAATGTCACCTTAGGGTCTTATGTGTTGTATTCCTAATTTTTTATTTTATTTGTTTGTTTCAGTTTAAGAACAAAATATTCCATCACTAAGCACCAGCCTTGCAAACTCACCATGGGGTCTATGAATCAAAGTAGACCCTTTCAGTTTAATGTATCATTACTAGTTTTGCAGTAAGAATTTAGTTGAGAATTCTGTGTATATGTAACCAAGAACTGTCCATTATCATTCAGCCCCAGGTACATAATATTGGCCCTGCAAAAGCAATGCGGTGTTGTGATAAAAAAAAATACACAAAAAGGTCCAGGCCACCTGATTTTTTTTTTTTTTTAACTTTTTGACCACAATTGAATTTCAGTATTTGAAGGTTAAAAATATTTTTACCTTCAGATAAAGAATTTTTGGTATGTACTATATAGCTGGTGTATATCTGCAAGTGCAAACCAACAAACAGGAATCAAAAAAGAATAAAAAGCAGATTTCCGCTGAATTTTCTCCTACTGCCAGCTAAATATATTGATAAATTTCCTAGAATTTCAAAACTGCATGGTTATCACAAAATTCAAAGCTAAACATAATTCATGTCTATCAATTTGCTGACTTATCACATGGTGTTAACTACTGACAAATAATAATAATTATAATAATAACATATATATATATGTACACACACACACACACAGAATTCCCAAGGGACCAGAACAGATTATTAATTTATATTTTACATACTATAAATTGAGGGGCAGGAATGAGGGATAGAGAATAAAAATACTACATAGGTGAATAAGAGTGAGAGTGATGAAAAGTAAACATCAAACTGCTTGGGAACCAAAAGGACACCTCTTTTCTCCAGGATATATACCTTAGCATCTGCAGTTTTGATATGCTATATGCCCAGAAGTATTGGCACCTTAGAATGCAAATAAACATCTTATCTTAGTTCTGTTGTGGATTAGGATTTATTAACAGTTTGTCCTTGCAGCTATGAAATGTAATGTCTCAGCCTGAGAAAAGCTACTTAATACAAAAAAATTAATTACAGGGAAGTTAATATAATGGAAGAATTTGATGCAAAATACATTCAGAACTTTACTCTTTCACCAAACTGAGAAGTGCCTTCTAGCCCTGGCTGCTCTGCAGATTCCCTGATGTCTCTGCAGAGACATTCTTTTATGTAGTTCACACCACTGTAGTCCAATGATTAAAGAAGCTGGTAGAGAAAATGGCATACTGGGATTCTGGTTCCTCCACCTTAGACTGTTCACTATCTTCTGCTAGACATGTAATAAACAAAAATACTTCAGAAGACAGAGAGCAAACTCCATATCTTGCTACATCGTACTTAAGAGATTGAGTCCAGTAGTCTTGCCTCTGGACAGAAATAGAACTCCTAGAAGCATAACAGAATCATAACAATACTGGTTGTTCACAGGATCACAGAATCACAAG
>VXAL01014778.1:2467-23673 GCA_013399475.1 Chauna torquata
AATTTCCTTCAGTGCACTAGTGGGATCTTTCATTTAAGTCAATTGCTTTGGTGAGTTTCTTCTCAGTTACTATTCTAAGCTTTACTTTCTATAGTAGGCCTAGGGAGTTCAGAAACTGAATTTTGTCAGTTTCTGTCATTGAAAGTAATCAATGAGATGATGGGGAAAAGAAAAGCAGAGATCACTGTGGGGGAATTATATGAGTGACTTTTATGGACATCTGAATTTTAACTGGGTATTTTGAACCTGTTTTTCTCATTTGCTTTAGACTTGTTCTTTCTTCAGTGCTCATTGGGAATATTTGCAGACATTCCACAGCAGAGTCATTCTCAAAAAAGTAGGATAGTTTTGTGGGCTATTTAGCAGCCTTAACTGTCATAAAAGTGGAGGTGAAAGGAAGCATCTTCTGAAGTTTTTGTGGTAAGGCTCTTGGTCTGGTTGGTTGTGAGAGAGATTGCATGTCATTGAAAATTTTGAGTAAAAACTAAAGGCAAAAGTTTACCTAACTTAGAGACTATGACAGCCCAAGACAATTAAGTGGAGTTGATAGGAGACTCTTTTAGCCTAGGCAGCATTCTGAAACTTTATTCTGAAGTGGGTTGGTGAAGGTGGGCAGGCTGACAGAGTGATGAAATCTGATGTTTTTTCCTCTTTCCACTAAACGTATGGATCATGTGCACTTTTCATCCCAGTTTATTGTACAATTAGGAAAAGCGATGAAGATTTCTCAGATATATCAAATGTCTTTGTCTTAAAATTTAAAAAGTTCCAAGTTTGACTGGGAAAATAGTGCTTAAATAATAAATATGGAGACTTTTTCCTTTTAAGTGATTGGGTTTGGTGGTCACAATCCAGAGAGCGTACAAGACATGGTATTAGAGGCTATATAATGGCATTAGGCATATATGATTTTTTTTTCTCCAGGAAAAGGAGAATGAACCCATTGCTACTGTATTTCCTTTTTTTATGTTGCACAGAAGACTGGCATCTGGGAAGTCTTGTGGCAAACCAGCCTACCTTGGGTCATTGTCCTCCTTAGGGAAGATTTGGTTTGCCACCTCCAGATCCAGGGACCACTCATAAAGGTCCAGGTGACAAGTCAATGTTTTCAGTTGTGCTTTCCATCCCAGCAAGGTAAGCCAGCGAGGATTATTTTTTTTAAGCAACAAGAGATGACCAACTTCAGTTTAGGTGTCTGTAGTAGTGCTGGTGTAGATGGTTTAAAAAAGCCTGCTTCTTCAAAAAGCTTTTCAAGGCATTAACATAAGCTTATTTTTGCAAAGCCACACTGCTCAGCCTGGAAACCCTTTCGTATCTGTCTTATTGACCATTTTGAATATTATTACAGCATGAACATGTTGATGTTGAGGAATTCCCGTAGTGTAATGTCTTCCTTAAATACAGTCTTTTGCTCTTCCTTCAAACAAAATACTGGATTCTGTAGCTTTGACTAATGAGGCTCTTCTGAAAGTGTTCATAGAATGTTGTGAAATCAGTGATTTCAGCTGAGATCAGGACTGAAAATAACAACTGCTTTTTCTGGTTGTGTGATCCCTGATCTTGGCTATACAAGGCAGTGGATAATTTTCCAAGTAGGATATATGACAATTCCTGATTTTCTTTCGGAGAGTTCACCAGTAAGTTTCCATGATCTAGAGATTCCAACACTTGCAGTAGTTGCAGTGCACATACATGATTCTTTTTCCACATACACTGCTGTCCATGTTCGGCTACACATCCAAATGAGGCTCTTCAAAGACTTAAGTCATTCTGAATCTACTGTGAGAATGAAATGCACTGCTTCCTATTGCTATTAAGAAAATATCATCTTCTATTAGAGACCTAAATTCTAGAGGTGGATTTTCTAATGGTCTAACGTGGACCTGAGGAGCTCGTATATATCTATACCATCATTCAGACTTCCACATTTTCTTAAAAGTTGTTATAAAAAATTTCAAACTAATTATATGTTTAAATAAACACATACATCCTTTGAATTGTAACAGAACGCTGATTTAATGTACAGTTATTTAAAATAAGTCATCACCTGCCAACTCATTGAAGTCAATTAGTTGTTTCTAGGTCAAGGGAGGAATTTTGTAATTTTCACTTAATCAACAGCCACAGAGAAAATTCACTGGCAATTCTGCTTCCTTCCACCTGTCTATCTCATAGATATAGGTATCTCTATCTTTCCTTGCAGATGCCTGTAATAGTACCTTACTGTATGTAGTCTTTTGAATCAGATTCATTAACTCACCATCCTTCAAATTATTGTAAATGATGATCATTGCAAATTCAAGTGCAGTAAAGTGAGAATGGCCATTTGTTTCTCTGGACTTTTACTCTCCTAATACTCATAATTTCATTATTCTCCTGCAGATCAGGAATTTCTGAACAGTCTAAGGTCATTTGCTCTGTCAGTCATTTTTGAAATTCATTGATCGGTGATAAATACTGCTTATTTCCTCAAGATCATAAACTTTTCAAAAAGCTGCTTGCTTCTTTAATGTTCCCATTGGAAGTACGGAGATAGTCTGTGTCGTATGAGAGAATTGTTCTAACTACACAGGCTTTGCAACTGCCTGTAGGTTATATAGCCCTTCTGTATAAGTGATTTTTGAGTGTCATATGTTACTGTGGCTAAATTTGGTATAGGACCAGGACCGCTCCTTAAAGCTGCCAGTACCCTTTGAAGTTAAGGAGAAAGGTGTTCTCCTAAACAACCAGGATTGAAGGGAATTCTGTATTTGCAAAATAAATATCCAGAATCAGAGAGAAACTTTGGTTCATGTTTATTTCTGCTTGTCATAATCCTTTTAAGAGCAGGAAGCTTTCGTTGTATATGTCCTGAAATCCGCCATTTTCTTTACAAATAAATAAATAAATAACATCTATTGGGAAAGATGAAGTATGTGTTACAACTAGAAGGTCAGCAGAGGGAGCACATGTTAACAAACAGAATTATATTCAGTGTGATGAACTGGTGATGATAATGGTTCCAGTGAACATGCAGTGAATAATCTAATGCTTGTTTGCTTTGTATGCTAGAAAGAATTAATCACAGTAACGCTTTCATACTACCAGCTTGAATACGCTTAGATTGTAAAGTATATAATGTTCTTTGTAGAGGCGCATAGAACTCTCAAGTAAAACGGAGCTATGGTACGTAGGGGTGTTTCGTGAACCTTAGAAGAAGGAGTGTGAATAGTTGCATTACTTTTAGCAGTTGATTATGAGGCAGTTTGACCTTGTTGTAGTTCTACCTTTTGCTTTCTTCATTGCCCAATAAGGAGCTACCTTATGCGAATATATACCTTCCATTCATCTCTGGAGGGCCAGGGGGAAGGGAAGCAGGCGAGTGGAGGCTGGTTACTCTGCAGTGTCTTCACCTTCAGGTTGGTGGCATTGAGCTTCCTACTTTCCTTGACACTACTTTGGCCCAAAACAAGTGATCAAATACTTTGGAGAAAACGTTTCATTTTTAAGCATGCTTAACCTTAATAGTTATGACAAGTTTTTAAAAATCTATGCATCTGAGATGACATTAATAATTCATGTGTGTTTCATTAAAAAAAGAACAAACTGTCTTTAGGGTCATTAAATTCTTACTTGGCTAAGATCATCAAAGTTTAGATGACCTAATATGGTACATTGTTGGGGTCGTAATATGCTGCTTGAAAAAAAATACCTTGTGATTTAGTTTTGATTCTGACAATACTCAAAAGGATTTGTTATGTCTTACAGACCTTTCTGCAAACTACTAATGGGATGAACACAATATATCACTTTTATAATAGTGAGCTATTAAAGGCAAACATAAAGCAGTCTGAAGCCCATAAGTGCTGCCAACAGCTCCTGCTTTAATGAATTCCCTTTTAGATGTCCATTAAATGCTCATGGCAAATGTACTCATAATGGAAATGGCAAATCTAAATGGGTAGATATGAATAATCCATGGAGTTTAAATTCTGTTTATGATCATCTTCACATTTAGTTTTCAAGACAACGCAGTTTAGTTTTCATTACAGTTTGGAATAAAGAGGACAGGGAGTAATTGATTGCTTCAAGCAGATTAAAATCAATGGGTTGCTTTTCAAAGAACCCGTTCAATGCAGTAATTTCAACTTTATACATTGATTTAGGAAACTCTACACAAAATGTTTTGTGCCGTGTGAACTTTTATGTGGAAAGACTAATACTAATTTTATTTCTATATATCTGTATATAGAAATATATAGAGGTTGTTATCAGTATGTGCATGAGTAAATGGTGATCTATATTAAGTCATTTTGATATTATTGCACTCATATAATGAATCAATGAGATTCCCGTCATCATTGTAATACTGTTTGTAACCCATTAGCACACAGAAATTACAGCCCATCATACATCATTACTGTGATTGAGGCTTTATTACCATATTCTCAAATTGCTTGCTTGCTATAAAACTAAATAGACACCAGACAACTATAGGTAGACGATAGACTGTGCATTATTGTACTGGAATAATGAAGGATTATTGTGGCATAATGGGGCACAACTTATGAGGAAAATAAACTTGGCAGCAAAGGAGAACTTGAGTGTTTTTAATGTTTGTTGTTACTACTTTAAAGGTCAAATATATTTGTTATGATCAAGTTACTGTTTCCTTATTTCATGAATCATACCCTTTTCATATTTCAAACAGGCCTTCTTTTATATTTAAGCATTTAAAACCTGGGAACTGCACTGCAACGTTCACCGCCAGAGACAGATTGACAGCTTTCGAAGTACTGGTGTGGCTGTGGAGGTGGTGGGGAGGGTGATACAGCATCCGTAGCAATGCACAGTTTTATTATACTGTGCCAAAAAGAAACAGAAGAAAAACTGTATCAACAGACATCAGCTGATAAGAAGTGATTAAGTTCTCCAAACAGGCCAGAGGCAAAATATACATGAGGAATTTTAGGAGCTATAGTGAAAGATGTCATGATATCGTGATCTTAAAAGAAAAAACTGAATTTGGACTTAACAATCCCTCCTGACAGAACTGGAGACTTTTACTTTACAGCAGGAGGACTCATAGGATGCTCTCAAGGTAACTTCTGTTACCATGTTCTTGCTTTCTTCTCTCCCCGCTTGCTTGCACATACTTTTTCTCCTTAATTACCTTTCTTGCTGCTTCTTTCACAATGAATTCCTTCAATGATAAATCTTTTTAGTGAATTTCAAACATCACTTGAGCTAATTCATTCATAAACCTAGAGCTTTTTTTTTTTTTTGCATAGACTTTAAAGTATTCCATACCTGGATTTATTCTGACTAGGCCGGGTATGCACCATTTGGCTGAGAAGTAATGGAAGTGTTCAGAGTTTCTGAAGTGGTTCCGGGTTATTACAATGATCGATTACTTGAGCTTCAGTAGGACCTACAAGCCTTGATTATGTTCAAATACCAAGCTGTTAGTGTCCATATATGTCAGCCCTGTTTTGAGACGGTATGTAGAAAAATGGACGTTATCAACCATAGTGAAAATGTAGTTATTGTTTCTGGGAGCTTGTAGGCAAGTGGACAGTGAGAAACAACAGGTCCTTACAACAAATAGGAAGGAAAATAGGGATGCGACTGTGTGCCCGTATGTCTGTCTGGGAGTGTCTTTGTTATAAGACTTGAATGATTGGCTGCTGAGTGATGGTAAATCTTCAAGGTTACCCTGGTGCAGCTTGGCTGGGATCCCATGGATTCAGCTGTGTGCTTCTGACTCCTGTTTTTATTCTTCACTAACAGTAGGTGTGTTGATTCTAATAAGTGTTATTAAAAACAGACATCTAATATACTTCTTTTGGAGGAATCATCTAAATGTAGGCATAAAATTCACTTCACTGGCCAGTACTAATACTTGCTGTCTTTTAAGAGCTTTGTTGTCATCTGTCCCATTAGATGCACAAAACTGAATGAGTTAGGAGACAAAGAGAATGAAGCAAAATTCATTTTTAAAAACTGTTGTGCTGGTATAATACCATAAGTGTATAAACTGTGTGAGAGAATAAGTACATGTAATTAATTTTCTTGGGTTGGATATTGGATTTGAAAAATAGTCTAGCTTTCTAGTCAGAAGGTTTAGTTATAAGTGTTTACTTTTTTTTTCATACTGTTATCTTTGTATGAAAAATACAGGTCTGAATAGCTGAGAGTATTTACATATTAATACAATTGCTCATGTAGATGGTCAACCATTTCAAAGTATACTCTAATTAGCTTTGCCATCACCATAGTCAAGCAGAAAAGCGAAGTCAGATTAGTAAGCAGATAAGATACTAGAATCGAACATGTCTTTACTCAGAGCTTTCTTACCATACACAGCTGTTTGATTTCTCCTTTGTTAAACATTTCTGATTTTAGCATTGTCAACCCAGCAGGTTTTCTGTCAAGCTCGGATGGGTACATTTTGAAGGTAAATGAGATTTCTTAAGGCTTTCAGCTAAGCTTTTTTAAATAAAATAACACTTACCTGCCTGTCAGTCACTAGAATCATAGAATCGTTTAGGTTGGAAAAAACCTCTAAGATCATCAAGTCCAACTATTAACGTAGCGCTGCCAAGTCTACCAATAGAATCATAGAATCATTTAGGAAATGGCTAGGAAGTTAATCATGACTTAATCCCAGTTTTATTAAAAATTAGCTTTAGCAACTGACTAATGCTTCAACCATATAAGCGAGTTTTTGTTTGTTTTTTTTTGTTGTTGTTTTTTACAAAAATAAAGGTTTTGATTTTTTTCAGTTAAGAAATCCTGTAGCCCAAGAGGGAAAATATCAATAGCCTTTTAACTTCTTGCCTTTCTACATGTATTGCTATCCTGCAAACAAATACTACTTTCTCACCAGAAAGTTGTATGACAGTACCTCTGCTGTTACAATCACATGCGTAGAACATCAGTGTATGTATTCTCACACCCTGTTCCTGTCATCCCCACTACAAGAGTATGAATGTAAAGGCAGAATACTCTTAGCTGTATTTCATTGGGTTTTTTTGTTTGTTTTTAACAAAGCTTTTCTTCATGTATTCTTTCAGTTCCTGCTCTGTCCTTCCATGTCATTCAAGTGTTCCAGCTCGGTCACCTCTCCTGAACAGGCAATCCAACTGAAGGCAGTTTTTGTTTGCCTGTTTTGTGGGAGGCAAAACCCTTGAAATGTAAGAGTGTTTTCTTTACTAATTTGTTTGGCATTTCCTTTAAGCCACATGCTTGATGTGAGCAGGAAGAGAATCTTGGGATTTTCTTCTTGGAAAAGCGTTGATATTCTTTACTACAGATATATGAAAAAATGAGATTAGCTCTGTACTCTCTGGTAAGTTCAAATGATTCTTAATCTTTTTATACAGTAATGACTGTTGTTCTCATACAGAAAAAGATCTTGCTATTTGCTAGGAGAATTCTGCCCCATTATCACTACAATGAAAGAATCATGTTCAGCACTGTCCTAGCTGTAACATGGATGTGGTTCTGCGGTCTTGAAATCTCTCTCCGTTTGTGTGCTTATTTGTAACACTTCCATCGTGGACCTCCAGGTCTTGAACTTGTATTCCTTTGGTTGCTCTCTCAGGTGACAGGTTACAGCAAAGAAATTTTCTCCCGTCTTTAAACAGAAACGTCTGGCAGTCTGAGACCCGAAGTTTAAAGTATCCTGCTGCTTTTCCTAAAAGCTCATGTCAGGGGTAGTTCGTCAATGCCAGCTTGGGAGTATTGTTTTTAATAGATGTTTTTAGGATGGAGATGGATGTGTTTTCACCTATCTGGCTTTGTGTGACAAGGTCAAAAAGCAAGATAAATTTCAGTCCTCCTTATTTACTGGTGACTAATACTTCGGCCTTCCAGCCATGAGACGTTCAGAGGGAAGATTCTCTTTGTACTCCCCATTTGTTACCATGAGATTTCAAAGAGAAGTTCTGAAAGAAAAAGACAAAATAGTCTGTTATGGTGACAAAAAGTTGTTCAAGTGATGTTGTAACATCCTTTTTACTAGCCCTTTACGATGCCTCCTCAGAAGGATCCAAATGTTTACACCCCTCTAAATTTGTACTATATTCTATGCCATCTTTCATCAATATTCGATTCTTCCCTTCTAGACCTTTTTAGAATATTACAGCAAAATGTGGTAACTGTTTCTCTGCTTGGGAAGGTGAATCTTTCTTCTGAAAATTGAGTAGCTGACTTTTCACATGGTCAAGGGTTGCAAGCATTTGGATAACAAAGAGTTGGGGAGACTCCTTAAGGCTTGGTTATCTCCATGCAGAGTCTGTGGAAAAGGGTCATAGCCAGCGTTAAAACTTCTCAGTGGCTATCAAAATGAAGCCACGTCCATTATCCCAGTGCTTTCCTTCAGAGATAAATCTACATTTGTGCCCACACTGAAAAGTTTCTTCATTCTTCACATTTGCTGAGCGGCTGCCTGAAGCTTTTGCATAACATAAATATGAATCTGTGTTATTTCTTTTTTTTTTCCTCACTGTGTGAATGTCTATCTATCTGAATTATTATTCCCTAAAAAAAGGTTTTTTTTGAAGTAGAAGGAATCTTTCAGATGCATAGTCCGAACACACGCTTCCTGTCTCTTCCCTTTCTAAGCTCACTTATCTCTAGCACTCAGTAAAATGGTGCTAGATGTTGTTTGTATTAAATAGTCATGCTAAATATGCAGCAATCAGGGTTTAACTCTAATCTTGTAGCTACTCTATGTTTACCAAAGGGGCAAAAAAAGAAAAAAACCTGACCTTAAGTAATAGGCTGTATTTACAATTGCAATAAGACACATAAATGGACCTTACACTGCAGGGAGTTCTGGATACTGGTAAGTGGTCTCATTTGACTAAAAAGCTGATTTTGTGCTTGAAATTTACATGTGGTAGAAACAGGATCTGTTGGAAGGGGAATCAATGTGGATATGTTGGCTCCAGGAATCACACTTAATGAAGTTTGACAGTACAGTTTCATGGTCCATTTAAGTTGATATAAAACCACTCTATGGCTGGAAAGGTAATTCTGCACTTTTCCTGTCTTTCTTGCATTGTCATTACAATTCATAATGGCTATGTAGTTAAGGTTTCTTCATTTTAGAATTGGTTTTTAGTCATGGCAACATAATTGCTAATGTCAAGGCAAGAAAGCAAGTGTGAGCTACTGTAAATCTGCCTGTCTGGCAAGCAAATCAGTTTGGAGGTCCATTGTGAAAAGCGTGCTGATTAATCATTCTTCGTTACTATTTATTGATACTATACTATGATTTCTCAGGCACATGAGCAGGCGTCAGAAAGGAGGTTTTTAAAACAATCGCTCATTTTTTAACTTCCTTTCTAGTTTTACTTGCAGGTTTCCAATTAAAGCAACAGATCTTAATTTGGGACTTGGGGAGTTGTATTGAAATAAAAGCCTTAAAGTAAATGAAGTTGTCTTGAGTTCTGTAAGATTCTAGTATCATTTAGTCTGGAAAAGACCTCCCAGGTCATCCAATCCGACCTTTAACCTAGCACTGCTAAGTCAGCCATTAAACCATGTGACTAAGCTCTACATGTAAACATTTTTTTTGAAGACCTCCAGGGATGGTGACTCAACTACTTCCCTGGGCAGCCTGTTCCAGTGCTTCACAGAGATGGTATGTTTGCTGTAAGCTGATGTACTGCTATGTACCTGATAATTCAGGTTTTCATAGAATCATAGAATATCCTGAGTTGGAAGGGACCCACAAGGATCATCAAGTCCAGCTCCTGGCTCCACACAGGACCACCCAAAAATCAGACCCTAGGTCTGAGAGCGGTGTCCAAACGCTTCTGGAACTCCTTCAGGCTCGGTGCCGTGACCGCTGCCCTAGGGAGCCTGTGCCAGTGCCCGACCACACCCCCAGTGAAGAACCTTTTCCTAACACCCAGCCTGACCCTCCCCTGCCACAGCTCCATGCTGTTCCCTCGGGTCCTGTTGCTGTTCATCAGAGAGGAGATCAGCACCTTCCCCTCTGCTCCTCCTCTTTTTAGAACATAAAATAATGGTAATAGTTCATATTTGTGCATGACAGCTTCTGAACTTCCTCATACCAGTGAAATAATCAGTTTTAGTGTATGTAGTTATTGAGAGGCAGCAAGAAATAATCAGTTTTAGAGTATGTAGTTATTGAGAGGCAGCAAGAGACTTGATGCGAAATCATTTTTGCTGGGGGTTTTGGGAATACATGCTTTTTTTTTTTTTTAACGTATATTTGAACTTTCATTTGCTTCCATTTGGCGTAAATTAACAATGTCATCTCAGTTCTTGAAAAACTAGATGCAATGTCTGTTAACAACAATACATTATTATATACCAGTCCAAATAAAAGGAGGTAGGGATAGGGGAGGAAATGATGGTTTTGTTGTTTATGGTGAAACATCTATGAAATACTTGTATTTGAGATATATTTAATTTGGAGCATTCGATGTTAAGAAATGGTCACAACATATTGTTAATATGGAATCTACAAGCAGAAGCATGTTTGAGTCTTATGAATAGAATGTGTTAAATCTGGAAAACCTGAAGAAGAGATTTCCGAAATGCATGTGAACACCCCCTTCATTCACCATTAAGCAGTTTTTACTGTTCATGTGCTGACAGACAGTGTGTGCTCTGTTTTCCTTACATGATGTTTAACTCTCTGATATTCAGGTGCAGTACTTCTCCTTTTCATCTATAAACCTACTTACAGTCCCCTTCATTATAAAAGCAACTTCCTTGTCTCGAGCAAAAAAATACTTTTGAAGTAATAATGATGTTCTAATATATTGATAGAAGTTTGTGTAATTCCATTATCTCTTTAATGGACATTAGTTTAGATAGAGCTTTTCCATTGTCCTTTGGTCCTTTCATCATGAATTGCTTAGCTCAGTTCTAAATGAGTCAGTATCTTATTTCTTCAAAGAGAGATGTCTGTCAAGAGGTTTGAATATTTGGGGAGTAATATTTGTTAGGTAATATTCTTTTCTTGAGTTTAAGACAGCTGTAATTATAAACATCTCACAAATTGTTTTTTTAATAGTTGTGATCCCTAACAGCAAATATCTTCATATTAAGTTTAGAGAATCTTACTTCTATTAACATTTAGGCAATTCTTTTCTACAGTTTCAGAAGGAGTCTCTAATTTTATGTTGCAGTGATGCCATTTTTACGTAATAATGCCTTTTGTCTTACAGAAGGATAAATAAAGCCTTGTATTTTTCTTTCTTCATACTTACTTAGTAATATTCTTTTGAACGTGTTTTCATTTAGACAGCTAGTGGAAATCAAATAACTTGCATACTTGTTTCTCAAATTCTGAGGTACATTTTTTTTATGATTTAAATTATTTTGGTTTAAAATATTTTTAAAAACATTCCCTTTGTGAAGTATCACTCAGGTTTTGACTATTTAGAATTAACACATTATTGCATTTAGTTTGCTTATCAAAAGTGGAGAACATTTAATATTTATTCATAACAAAAGTATTAGAGAAGCTGTCAATAAATTTTCTGTCATAATTGAATCATCCGATATCTAAATTGTTGATAATATGATCTGCTTGTTAAACAAAAGTGTCTGGAGAAAATGATGGATTAATTGACTGATGGCTAAGGTTTCTCTCAAATATAATGGTTTACCCAGTTTGATTTGATTTGTGTAAAATAACTTTCTCTAATAAACAATTTGCTCAGAGGCAATAGAAGAAATGAATGGTTATCAAACCAAATTTAATTAGTCTATCCTAGATTGATATTACTTGGGGAGTCTTCGTTTTAATTGTGGAGGGCTGGATACAAAGAGTTTGGTTCATTATATTTTTCCTGTATAAACACTATTGTGTAACTACCTATGGAATATAACATGTGAATTCATTTTAATAAATGCTTGTAAAGTGAATTAGCTAATTATGCCAGGCTAAAAATGATTCCTTTAATTATTTTAGATATTTAACTAGTACTTCAATTTTATTATTGTTAGTCTGTAAACGTAATTTGTATTAGCTCTGCCAAACTAATTAGAATATATAACATTTTCAACAGTTTTGTAATGCTCGCAATGGACTCTTCTCTGAAAAACGTTTCTATTTTCAAAATATTCAACTGATTCAAATATATTGATACTCAAATGGTGAAGAAATTCTTGGCATAGAATGATTTTTGAAATGTGAGCAAGAATAACTTTTTGTAAAATTCAATTTCAGGAAAGTTCACAGGGCTCAAGATTCTTGAAATTTGTCAAGTGAAGGAAAAATCACTTTCTCTCAGAAATGGGGCCAAATTAAATATAAGTCATTAGGCAACAGTTCCTTGACGTCCAGGTTTGGTAGCTTATCAATGTATAATATGAATAACAGACAGTTAAATTCCACTGTTTTCAAATGTTAAGCGCATGCTTAATGGCATTAGTTTATGAAAATCTCCACATTCAAATTAAGAGTTAGTCTTAAAGGCTTCCAGTTAATTTAATCTAACTAATTTCTTCTTTCCTTTAAATAAAGAATATAACAAAAACACCCACAAAATTTTCAAAACATCTGTAGAAGGTTTACAAGATTTTAAATATAAAATGTACATGAGAGGGCTGTTGTTAGAAGCTGAGTATTCATGGAAAGCAAAACATTAGTGCAGAGTAATTTAGGTGTTCTTAATAATATTCCTTTATGATTAATCTAGGGCTTATAAAAGCAGAAATTAATTTCTTTTATTGTTTCTTCTTGCACATGAAGTTTTCATTTTGGCAATCTTTTCTTATTTTTCTGTAAATAGCATGGAAACTTAGTTTTGTAGATAACTGAAAATCTAGTGAGAAAGTAAGGATCTTTGTTGTTGTTTTGCCTGTTTTGCGTATAGTCACTGAATATAGCTTTGTGCTCTGACTTTGAAAAGTAAAGATTTATGTGCATAAATTTCTGCTATGAAGATGACTGTCCAGTCTAATCTGTTTGAGTGACAAGAAACTGCTACAAAATGGCAAGTTGGGCATCTCTTTGGTATTATCAATTAACATAATTTTTTGAATTCTTTGAGATATGGCTACTTTACATTTCTTTATCTTCTGATTATCCAGTCATCTGAAGAATAGCTCTTTAGCATGTATATGTACACTCATTAGTGGGATTCCATCTCAAAGAGGATTTTGAGAGCAAGATATTGAGGATATGTAGGAGTCTTTGGAGCATTGTAGATTGATGAAAATGAATTTTAAAAGTAAAGTCTAGCAAGTCTCTGGACACTACTTGAGTATCAAACTTCATCAGTTAAATGTCATTAATCACAGTGAGAGTCTCACAGCTGCCTTGAGGTTGAGCCAACATTTTCACTCCCAGGATTTTGGGAGGCTCCTGTTGTACGGCATGTCTCCTTGTTCACAATGGCAGGAGAATTTCTCATGCCCCAGGAACTACAGGAATTCTGTGCTAGTTCTGGAGGTCTAGAACTGACCCTTGTTTTTCTGCTCAGATAATAGAAATTCTGCCTCTGGCTTTGGAAAATACTCACCATTATATTTTTCAAATGTTGGTTTGATTTGATTACTTTATAATATCGAGAAGGACCAAACATTTACACTACTTAAGAAGGACCAAACTTTGTTGATTGCACCTACAGATGAACCTCCTTCTGCGACTCAACGGTGCAGTAGAGAGACGATGTGGCCGCTAAATAAAGTCGAAGAGACAGACTCTTGAATATGGGACTTACTTTTTCACTTCACATCTGTTGAACATCTTTCTGCCCAAAATACTACTTTAAGTTGACCTGTCATGCTGCGCCATTAAGTCTTTTGTTAGAAAACTTGACCAGGAGCTTGAGTTTTCACAGCCTACAATAGCATAAGATTTGCAAACCTCAAGGACTCTGAGAGCTGGAAAAAGGAAATGGGCTGCCTTACTGAGCAGCATTTTATTTTCATAATGAGAGAGTAGTGTAGAAATTAAGGTTGAAATGTAGATTCCTTTATCCATCCTCAGTAGATATTTGCTGAACCTGTTCTTTTGCATAGAAATCAATGTAATACAAATTTCTTCCACAACCTTGCAGCATGTTCTGTACTTTTCTCTTTTGTGTATAGCAAGTGAGCAGTTAGAATACTTCTCCAAGGAAGTGGAAGACTAGTATTTAGTTTATGTTAAGGTTGTTGGAGTTTGTGTCTGCATCTCTTGCCTGTGACGTAGGCACCCTAACTGCTAGGATGTGAGTTCCTCTGTGTTGAAGTGTACTCCTTCTTGGTCAGTCAATGCCGTTATGCAAGCAAGAATGATGATGGATTGGAAGGAGAGCAAGAAAGCACCTCTCTACGTAGTGGTTATCTTGTTTGGAGTGAAGGGAGTTCATCCTCACACTGTGGATTATTTATACATCTATATTTAAAACTCATTGATTTACAAATAAAATAAAATGATCTTGAGATAGAGATCAAAGCCAACATGCTTGCCAATCATGGAAGGCAACAAGGTAAAGAGTATAGGAAATTTTATAGCAGTTCCAACTAATACTTGTTATTTAAAAAATACTTAGCGCTAATTTCTTTTATTTGGTATACTCTAACATTTTCCTATACACATCATTATGTCATTAGGCAATTTTACTCATTTTAAAATAAACAAAAAGCTTGTATACAAATTTGTGTCTCACAGGCAGGAAATAAAGACTGACTTTTTAAAGACTTTAAGATTCAGGGAAGTTAGTGGTTTTTTTGTTTGTTTTTTTAAGTATAAATCGTAGAAAATTTTTAGTTGGATCCAAAACACAAGGCTTTTCCTGAAGCATCTAAATATCGATACCTGAAAGCAGTATTTAAGAAATAGTAAACAGTGTATAAGTTAATATAGGAAGTGATCTTGAAAAAAGTGTTTCCTAGAAGATAAAACATGAAAATACTATATATGTTATATATGAAAATGTGTTAGTTATATTAAACTTTTATAACACTTAGTTTTTAAGCAAGGGTAAATTGAATTTACAAATCAAGTTTTGAAGTTGTAATAATGAGAGATTTGTGATATGCTGAACTCTGGTTTATACCTTGTTCATTACAATAGTCAGTATTCTGAATAAGCATGTTTCACTTTGTTGACCAACAGATTCTGAAGCTGTGATACACTCTTAAGTATGTGTAATCTCTGTTTCTCCAACTGTGCTGTATAATAGCTAGATAACAATACATAAATTTCAAGTTCTGTTGGTGTTTTGCAGTTAACATACCATCCATAATGTATGGCAAAAGTAGTAGTGATGGTGGATTTTTTTAAATTCAAATAGTTTCAGCTACAGCATTTCAGCACCCGCATAGGTAAGAGCTGTGATGGTTATTTTGCTTCCTGAATATTCTGTGAGAACATATGTAATTCCATGCAAAATACGTGGCAGAACTTAGAGAGATCTTACAAGTTCTTTTCATTGCTTGCTTTCACTGTTGTATCGCTACCAGAAGCCAGGCCATAAACATGTCTAATAATTCATCCTGGTTTTCTTCTCCAAGGCCCTCTGGTAAACAAAGTGTATAAAGCGTGAACAACTTGCATTGTGTTTTTACAGTCAAGGATTGTGATGCTTCACAGACATCTAACATCAGAGTCTTGTTGGAGTAAGGTAGAATTCAAAAAAATTTGGTATATAACAGATGATAATTCCGTATGTAGTTATTTTGGTTTTAAAATGGTTATTAATCAGAAGTGTAAGAGGAGTAAAAACTCTGGTTTTGCTGTATATGGAGATTTTAAATGAAATGTGGTGAAAACTGAGAGCGTTTTAATAATAATCCTAGCTTGATATTATAGCCTATCACAGAATCGTCCTTCTTTCCGTCCACCATGACTTCCTGTCATACCTCCCATCACGTGTCTGTACAGTAAAATTGTAGGCTGGTCTTAAATTAGTTGTTCTTGCTGATGATAAGTGAACTGACTCTTCTTAGAGTTAAGTAAATCCATGTTGCTTATAAAAAAAACATCTGCGATACTTATTTTCTTCTTCAAATTCTAGGCAGGTCCACAAAACACATACATAGTTATGTAGATAGAAATGTGCATAAACGAATTGAGATACTTCCGCTACAGACTGTGAATATGGTGTCAGTTCTTGCTAGGTCAACTCAAAGAAGACAAGATTGAACAGTCCGTTAGCACTTACAGAGAACATTACAAAAGCAAAAAATGGATAAAGACTTGTCATTTAAAACCCACTGAATATAAGGAGATTCTTTTCTCATCCTAATGCTTGTGAATATCTCAGTTACGTTGTTGTTGTATTCTAAACTAGAGCAATCTTTTATAGGTAGTTTGGCAAGCTGGACCAAAACTTTAAAGTTACCTGCTTAAATAAACTCAGTTATACAGAACTAGTATGTTCACCCTTGGCTGTCTTTGTACCTTATTTAAGATTTACCTTCACAGTTTATTATATAGTTACTTGCAGGCTTCCAATCACCCTGGAAGTTTGGCTCTACACATGTTGGTTTCATGCTTTTCCTCGGGATACAAGTAACTATTTAAAAGGTTGAAGAAAGTAATTAGTTTTAGGATTGAACGTGATAAGTTTATGAATGAAGTAATATTGTCTGGTTGCCTGAAGTAGCAGCGGTCTGGATAAAAAGCCGTAGGAAGCCTCTTACAGGGCTATGTTTTGTAACCATCTTTTCATGTATGTATATATTCAAGCACATAATGGTTTCTAGTTTTAAATATTGCGTAGATAATTAGCAATTAATTTGCTTTTGATGTAGGGGATCCTTTGGATGTCATTTTGTTACATGTATACTCACTTTGTATTCAACAACAGCTGTAAAAATAATACTTGCTTCCTGGATGAAGCTCAAAATAAAATAAAAACAATCCTTGTAATACTTCAGTCATATTGTAAATGGCGTTTGGGGGTAAATAGAGGAGATGACTGCAAGCTTTAATGGAAAAAGGATTTTTAAAAGGATTGNGGTCAGTATTGCCCTTGTTGTGTACTGTTTACATGTCTGACTTCTTGTTTGGATTTTACTTGGTGATTTGGTATTAATTTTTAATGTGAAAGCACTTAGCATTAGGAGTTTGACATTTTGTCTGACCTTAATCACCAAGAGGATCATGAGAGGTTTATTCAGTGGGAAGAGAACTGTTACAGCTCTGACAGAAATGATGGGAAATAAGTAAACAGCCTTTTAAATCTTCACCAGAAATCAATAGAGTTTAAAGATGATGGACGTTGGTGTTTTTTGCTGCTTAAGGACTTCAACCTTTTACGGGAAAATATCTTCTCAAAGTGTCAGCATTTTTTCCCCTAGCACGATGAATCACTGCTGCAAATAGAACACTCTGCATAGAGCACTTCATCATTATTATAAAGATGATGTTATATATGTCTTTCCGTGATAATGCAACTGTTTTGTATTTCTATGTGTAGACGTGTGGTGCTACTTCATAATGTTGCTAATTAATGGGTGGTGTGGGTCAACAAAATAACTTTGTGTATTTGATAGTATTTAAACTGATAAACTCGTGTCTTTATTCTGTCATAAAGGCTGCTGTTTATAACCTTTTCAGTTTTAGCTATGTTTTCCCCATGTCAGTAGAAATAGCTTTATTTAAGTGAGAGTTCTCAACTTCTTTTAATAACTGAGAATAAAAGCTACTCTAAAGTCATTGAATCAGCAGTCATTTAGAAATGATGCAGGTTTTGAGCGGTTGCACAACAAATTGTGTAGTTTTGCTTTTCATGAATGATTTATTAGACACTAGGATGGTACAGTATTTAGCAATATATCCAGAAACAGCACTGTTCAGACCCAAGTATTCATACATTTGCATCATCATCAATCATTTGTTGTGCTATTTCTTTTTTTTATTATACAGTATTGGATTCCATTTTAAAACAGCTAAGTATATAGTAAATTATATTCCAATGTAGTAAAGTTGCTGTTAAATAGTAATTGAGAACTTGACTTTCAAGCTTTCAGTTAATTTGTTTGCATCCTTATGCAGCCATTTACTCTGAATAAAGTGAAGGGGATTTAATTTTGATTTGTAGACAACCTTTTATATTGAAAATAACTGTGGCAACTGTAGTTTTATGCTAATACCTAAGTATGTCACATACACTGTTAGACAAAATCGTCCCTTAAGACCTCCTGATATGAAGTGATCTTTGATTTAAGGTTGCAGTACTTTGGCTACAACTGTGTTCAATGATTATTAAACTGGAGTTATTGCATACAAGCTGATGGAATATTTTCAGTAGTTTATCTCAATTGATTAGCCATATTGAGTACAGAGTGGTGAAAAACATTTAAAGCAGTTCCTCCTTGTTTCTTGTGAAGCAGCCTGTCTGTGCCTGTGTTGCGTTTGGTTTTGTGCTTTTCCTTGTATTGCATAGTGGTGGAGCTCTAATATAGCCGAATCAGATTAACGCGTCGTTTCTGCAGGGTGCTGAGAAGTCTGGCCTCAGTCAGCAAATTGCTTAAGAAAGTGATTACTCTTAAGGACATCTGTAGTCCCGCTGAAAGTCTGTGGGATTATTTACCTGCTTGATGAGTGGGTGTGGGTGCGCTTGCAAAGCGCGGTGGTGTGCAATCTGTGTGTATATGTTTTCTCTCAGTGAACTCAGTGCGGAGTACACAGATTTGATAACAGTGCAGGGAAGATAAAGAAAATCTTCCCCATAGGACAGCTCTATAGGCATTTTCCTACACATATTCTAGTGTATGGATTTTGATGGCAGTAGGTAGTTCTGCTTTCATTTATCAGAAAACTAATCTCTAAACTAACAGAAGTGGCAGTGATATTTCAGGACTGGAACCTTATTTTTGGATGACTTTGTCTTTGAATATAAATATAATAATACACAGCAAAGAAACGTAGAAAATGGAAGTATACATATAATGTGCCAGCTCTTTAGCTCGTGTTAAGTAGATTAGCTGATAATGTCCTAGATTTCCTGTCACCAAGTAGATAATTTTGCTTATTTTTAGTAGATCTTTATACATTCAGGGAATTCTTACTCAGTGATAACAGGCTGAAGTTTTGCCTTTAGTTCCTTTTCATCGTTTTACGAAGAAAGGCTTGGATACTTGACTTTGCTGTTTTATTGGTTCATCTGCTTTATTCTAAAATAAGTAGCTATTGATGATACTTCATCATAATATTTTAGTGTGCATTTTTGAAGATAATGGACATTGGTTTAATTGTGTTTCAGTTAAATCAAGAACATGGTGACGATCACAATTGTTTCCGTATTTAGCAGACTGGTTAACATTTGCTTTTTGAAATTCCAATCTTAATTTTCAATATAGCATATAAACATTTTAGCGCGCACATCAGTCTAGTTAAAAGGCTTTATGATTCTTTTTATTTCCAGAAAGCAGAGATGTAGTCAGGCTTATGACATAATGGAGGGGATGTTAGAACCAAGGTTAATACACAAATTTTGTGATAGTAAGTATGTTTAGATCAGACGGACTGCAGCTGCTATAAAACAGCTGTTCCCAAATGTAGTTTACTTGGTTGTGCTATGGCATAATTACTCTGTGTAACTATGTACTATATTACTTGTGATGAGCTGCTCATGTACTCAAGTTCCACACTTTTCTCTCACAGGGAGGCAGCAGGTGTTCCAGACTTAGTCCAGGGCTGTTTAGGCACAAAAGGAAGCATTTCCTATTTGAGCAGAATATACTGAACCGTGTGTTCTGTTTGCATTGAGAAATTACTTTAAGACTGAATTTTTTTGCATATGCTTTTTGAGATATTTTGCGTATGTGAAGTAAATGCTGTAATTTGGAAAGCTGCGCGTACCTTGTTATATTACGTTTTCATTAGATTTTGTAGTAGTCCACTAAAAGAAAAAAAAAAACAAAAACATAAGAAAACGTTTCAGTAGATAATTCCAAATCATAGAAAACTAAATAGCAGCGATACTAGTTTAGTCTGGTATTTTTTTAAAAATGCTATTTAAGTTCTGTGTATTTATTTTAGGGTCACTAGTTCTTTGCAGGTTTCCCCAGTATAGCAAGCCCTTCTCTCAATGCTCATTTGATCTTTCAGCACCGTGTACTCTTTAGCATTTTAGCATTGACTGCATATTAATGTTGAATACTGATTTTGTTTACTAGCATTTTTTGATGATTTCATGTTGTTTTACTTAAGATTAATAAACTTTTTGTGTATCAATTAACCACTGACTGTCTTAATAGCAAGTTGTAAATTTACTATTTCTCAGTTTTTTCTTTTTACAGCCACTTACAAAGATTGTGTTACCTTTAAAAAAAAAAAAAAAATTTTTTTTTANNAAAAAATAATTTTTTTTGAGACTTCCTCTACTCTGGCCTGAATGTTCAGAATTTTTATTTGGCTTATCTTTATGACAGTGGTAAGGTAAGATGATGACAAAAGATTGTGTTATAATAACTTAATTGCTCAGCACCTGCGGTACAGCAATTTATTAGCTGAGAATTTCTGTCCCATTGCAAATATAAAGTAAAAAAGTGTGAATGTGAACCACCTTTGTATGGAACGTCCGATTCTGTCATAATTGCAGTTACATATCCTTGAGAGATTCATTCAAAACGGAATGAACATGGAGAAAGGCCATAAACTTGAAATGGAGAGCTCATTGTACTGCTTTGATTGGCCCTGTAAATGAGTGCTGAGATAGGACGTGATTGATCACCATAAATATGCGTGGGGGAAGGAAAGGGACAGGGCTAAAAATGCTGGGGAGGTAAAAGAGCTTTTTAAACTAAGGATGCTGTTGGCACAAGAACAAATGGATATGGCTATCAATAACCTTTGGCTAGAAATCCAAAAATGGTTTCTACTCATCAAAAGATAGAGGTTCCAGTAGAGCCTCCCAGAGGGGGACTTGTGGAGGGAAATTATTAACAGTTTTTAAAATGATGTTTGAGCAATTTATAAAAGGATTAAGTGACATGGTTGCCTGCATGGGTAAGGAACTACTCAGCATCCACAAGATCCCTTCTATATATTTTAGGTCTCTTTATGTACTTGAACCTTTGTTTAGCATTATTGAATCATATAGAAGTTAGTTCTAGCATTTTCTTTTTAAAATCCTATGTAAATCCTATGTTAATACTTGTGAGTCTATGGATATAAAGTTGAAAGAATGCAACTTTTAAAATTGTCCTTTTCCTGTCTTAAAGTGAAACTTGAAAATAAACTAACTCAAAGATTCAGAGGTTGAAGAGGAAAAGAAAGTAGGATTTCTTCA
>VXAL01014778.1:23846-69173 GCA_013399475.1 Chauna torquata
GAAAAATGGAAGTGGTTGGCATTATTTTTTCCCTGCCTATTTTATTTTCTAAGCTACTGTCAATAACTGTATTTTGCATAAGAAGTACAACACAGTAGATCAAAAGAGGATTTTATTAATCTGTGGTCTGTAATATAAGTCGAGTTAAGTTTGAAAATACTATTACTGTTCTCCAGTGGACCTGAACAGGTAATAGTGATGCGCAGCATCTCCTTGAGATTACTCTGTTGCCTCATCTTCAGTTTGTGAGCAAAGGAGGAGTAAAAAAAAAAAAGCACACAATGTATCTGCAGTGAACTTCTGCGTTCTGATTTTTTTTTTTTAAGTAATAAAATTGTATGCGGGGCTAAAGTTACTGTAGTGCAAAGTGGTAAGTTTGATCAAGTGTTTTTTTTCTACTCCTTTACCTTAGACTTTGTTAAATTGTAAACCCCTTTCTTCTGCACTAGAAACTGTGGTGTGTGTGGAGGGTCCTAGTTTCAGCTGGTCTTCTGGATGAAATCAGTTAACTATTCATTTAGAATGTAATGCTTGTTATATCATCTCTGGCTTTGTAAGTGGTTTGATATGGTAGTTTCCAAATGTCTTTAAAATTTATATATTTTTTGTATGGGTATCATTTAAATACACTGAGACTACTTTGCACTGTTAAATTCAGTGTTACAGAGGAAAGTGACTGCAAAAGTAGCTAAGTGTTGATCCTTCCTTTTGTTAAGTTTGTTAGATATTAATAGGTAACACATTTTGGATTGACACACTATTATTGACCCCTGGATTTAACAGAATAAAAAAGTGAAGCAAAAGGTATCTCAACGGACAAAAAGAGCAATATATTTTCTGAATTAGAGAGTGACAGGGTTGTAAATATGACGTTGGCAGTTAAACTGACAGAGTGAATGTTAATGCTTGTTGCAGTGATGTTAGAGGTCCCAATCATTTGTCAGTGAGCTTCTGTAATACATGCAGTACATCTTCATTAAATAGGCATACAGCAATCAGCTTCATGTTTCCGGATGAGCTGTGGCCAGGCCGTAATTAACCTTTTGAACCTGGATTTGTAACAGAATGTAAAATCAGCTTAGGTTATCAATTACAGTCACACTCAATTGATAGTTGCCCAAAGAGGGTTTCTTGTGAAGAGGTGGACATTATAATTTGCTCATTTCCTTGGAAAGTAGCAAAAGTGCGTATGATTCATTAAATAATAAATATAAGTAATATCTAATTCATAGCTTTAATAACACCTTACTTTGGTGCATTATACACGGAAGGTCACTGGCAGTACTGTGTCTGTTGTTAAGAGGACTCACAAATAGATTTGTTACAAACAAATCTGTATTAGGAAATGGTTTCTAAAGAGAAATCCACATTGTTTTAAATGAGAGTTTTGTCAATATTTTGAGATTAAATATAAAAATTTTGATTTGTACTGCAAATGCTTAACTCCTCTTAACTCCTCTGTAGCTACTAAATGTAGTTTTATGTTCTTTAGGGACTTCAGAGTCCATATAATTGTTACAGCTTTTAAACAAAATCTTGAGTTAAAAACAATATTTGAGATTATGGTCCTTCAAGTCTACTAACTGTTGTTAGATAAATTGAAGTTACGTATTCATTTCTATTAGTACTCAATGACAGTGCTCAATAGCTACTTGCTTGGTTATATGCAAGGTACCTAACAAGCAAATGATATTCCGCTTAGATGTAATTCTTTTTCTTGTTACACAGTACTGCATGAATATGCACAGTATTTTTAAACAAACTTTTTACATTTGTTTTCCCTTTAATATACTTCATTCATCATAAAAATGAATGAGGCTATCAGTCAAGGACTGACTGCTTTTTCTTAGGTTGATTGCTGCTGTCACCAGTGTTTTACAGATCTGGAAGAATTTCCCTTAAAGAGTAGTTTTTCATTATTATTCTATGAATATAGACAGTAATTTATCTGTCCACCCCTGCAATATCTTATGATAGAGAAAAAAAATCCTATTACATGTCTATAATATATAGAAGATTTTTAGCATGCACTTCAATAATTCTTATTCACTCTTTTCTCTTGTTAGTGCTGAAAATTTGATTTTAAAGCCCACTTAAACAAATAAACATGGAATTACTAGAATATGTCATCTTTGAAAGGCAATAAATGTTATTTTCTTGAGAAGACTTGTAACATACTTTGGATCTTTCACATACTGTCCTCACCTACTAATAATACTCATATTCCATTTATGAGCAGTCTTTTTTTTTTAATGTCCCATTAGTCATCTTCCTTACTTATTTTTCTGTAAGTATGGATTTGTCACTAATTAATATAATTGGCTCATATTTTTAATTAAGACTCTCCATCAACAAACAAGTGAGGGACCTTTAGGAGATGATTTGTTCTTACAACAAAGGAGCCTTATAAAGTTTTGTTTGTTTCTTTACACCAGTCCACAATTTAAACACAATTTTATTTAAAAATTAGTATGAACCTTGTGTAATAGTCCATCTACAGTATCTGAGTTCAAAATACTACATTTCTTTCTGTATCCTTACTTGTTAGATCTTGAAAAAAGATAGTTGTATTTAATTCTCTTTAATTCAATTGTTGATTCCTATGTAGAACATAAGACAGAAACACTTGAACTGTAAAATTCAAGTAACAAGGTTTGACATAAAAGAACAGAAAATTATTTAATTTCGGTTTTGATCAGGATTTAATAGTATAAATGTTCTGTTACCTCCGCAAAAGGTCACTTCCCACTCTGAGTGTTATCTTTCCAAGTGGCTCTCTCCTTTTCATCCTTCAGAAAAGTATTTTACAACTTGCATAAGGTACTGCAGGATTTCTTGAGCAAACAAAGGGAGGTATTGGGAATGAGATGACAGTGGTAAATTCACGGGGGATTTGCTTTATTTTATTTTTTTTTAACCCGTGACCACATGATATATCTTTTTTTATAACTCCTGTTTTTAAAGTCAGTTGAGGGAAAGCAGTATTTGTTAGTTTAGATTTTATATGTCCAACAAGAATTCTTAAGAGCTATATGCATATGTTTACAGAAGATTGCCATTACGAATTACCAGTGCACAAAATGTCACCCAAATTCAATTCTGAATCTTTGAAACCAATTCAAAAATATTTTATTACCTGGAAGTATTTAATTTCTTTCTCAGTCTTTCCTTTCTCTGTCTTTCTGGTGAATGAAGGACTTAGTATCTTTTAGTAAATAGATAATGAATAGTTGCTTGAATAACAGATGCAGTGTTAAAGTAATTGTCTGTCTCAAACAGATTTGCACATAGGTGTTATCTGCATATTACAAACAAAAATTTTCCAGTTTTTTTGAGCCTGTCAGCACAAGCTCAAAATCTCGTGTAAACAAAATTCCTTAATGTGCTGCTTCTTTTTTTCTCCCCCACATCTTAATTAGGAAAAGGGAAGTTTTCCCCACAAGTATAAATGNCCACAAGTATAAATGTAGAAAATTAAAATTAGGTTTCCATATCGAAACAATATTTTCTGTATCATGCTTCTGCTACAGTATTTAAGATACATGAATGGAAAAGCCTGTTGGCCTAAGTTTTGGAAGTGATCAACATTGTTAATGCCATGGAAATCAGCAGGAATTTAACTCACATGAAAATCAGATCACTTAATAATAGGATCTTGTATTTGGGAACCTAAATATTCTTTAATTCTCAGATTTATCATTTCAAGTTCTTAAAAGTTCATTTCTTCCCTCAATCTGAGGGTGATTTATGGTTGCACTGTTATAGATCAAATAGTTTCATCTTTCAAACTTGCTGCACCTTCTCTAGCATTTCTATCACTTACGACTTTGATTCTCAAAATAAAGGTGTGATAAGATGAATGTGTGTCTATATGAGAGCTCTCAGTTGGACCCACCCACAGGTATCCGAAACTTTGCAGCACTCAAAGTTTAATGAATGTTTATTGTGCTCAGCATATCAAATCTGAAAGGTCAAATGAAAAAAAGAAATATTATTCCAGTCCTTTTCCACTGGTTTTCATTGTNAAATGTTTCTCAAAAGAGGCATTATCTGATTAAATGGAAAACAAACAACAACAACAAAAAAAAACCACAAACCTTGAACTCGAGTATCTACACTATGAATAAGAATTTACTCGGCACTTGTAATTCTGTATGGTCAATAGGCTTTATCCGTAATTTGTATGGGTTTTACTGTACTGAGAATTGTACAAACACCTATTCAGTGATGGTCCCTGCCACCCAATGGTTTATGCTTTGCAAAACGTGGATGACGAGTGTTTTGTGCAGATGTACATACGTTCACTTAGGAGAGCTGTGGACTATCTTTTTTT
Source organism: Chauna torquata (assembly GCA_013399475.1). Classification (NCBI taxonomy): domain Eukaryota; kingdom Metazoa; phylum Chordata; class Aves; order Anseriformes; family Anhimidae; genus Chauna; species Chauna torquata. The sequence continues at coordinate 28,180 of VXAL01014778.1, forward strand.
TCTTTATTTGGTCTTTTACAGTGGACTTTTCAATCCTAAGTCATAGTTTTGAAGACAAATGGAATATACTTGTTAGTGTGGTTTAAAAAAAAAAAAGAAGTCTTCTGTTGTAGAAGATAGCTGTAGAAAAGTCAAAAAGAGACAGTTCTGTGTAAATTTGTAAATTGTCCCCTTCTAGTAATATGCCTGACTTCTGTGGCACGTTTAGTTAGAGGAATGCAAAGTTAGTATAACCTAAACAAAACTTGACATTAAAAGTAAGTGTTGAGGGTTCAGTTAGTTCCGGAGATTAGGTGAAACCCCATCACTGAGAAGATTTTGACTGAATGCGCGAGTTTCTCTTTACCAAGGTCTGCTCTTGAGTGTTTTAATGTTACGTGCATGTCTTCGAAAGTGCTACAGAAGGGCTTAAAAATTCTTCCACTCTGATTATGCTGCTATCAAAGGTACAGGATTTTAGGTGCAAGATGACCATAAATTGTTCTATTATTGCCTTTTGTTCATATATCCCGTAACTGGTGCTTACGGTTACAAAAGTGTTGCTTAGTGCCATGCTCAGTGTGCTTACTACACCGAATAGCCTCCCACTTAGTAAAATCATCTCTAATAATTTGCAGTTCAGGCCATGAATATTTGACGTCTGCCCAACTCTGAGTGAAAAAAGAAGACCCTGAAGCATATTTTAACCTACATGTGCTCAGATATCAATAGCCCTAGGTAATGTTTATCTCCTAGTTTTTTGGGTGAAGGTTAGGTGTTTTTTGAGATGTTCTTTGGCTGTCCCCTAGCCTCAGTGATGGCTTCAGTGGATTGCTTGGATAGGGAGAGTCATGAATGTTCTTAATCATCTTGTTAAATCTTAGACTTAGGTGTATCAGTCAGCCAGCATGAAATGTAGTATGGAGTATGTGTGGGAGAAATAAACATGTACCTTTATGTTTCATTTTTTCAAACTTTCATTATATTCCCCAGTGCATGTAATATAGGAAAAAATATATTTTGCAAGAAAATGAGCGTGCTGTTTCCTACATTCACATAGTGGGCACATAAGGGTAACACATGCAGGCAGAACTGACGCACCTGCGTGCTTGGGTGCGCCATGCTAGCTGGAGTGTGTTTGTTTCCTAATGTGTGTATTGCTTTAACGATTCCAAGGTACAGATACATGCAAGTAATCATCTTAATTTAAAAGTGTCTGTTTAAGTAGGAGAAAATATGCTTTTCTTTCATTGTGCTTTGTTTATAATTTGTTGTAAGCAAAAGGCAAGAATCTGCAGTTAAGATCTTTTTTGTCCATCGTTGTGGAACTGAGTCTAAAGGCACAGGTAGATGCTGGATGCTTTCACGTGTAGACTTCTGTATAAAAGTGTTCTTTTCTGAGGGATGCTAAAAGCAGGTATGTGTTAGTGTTGTATGAGGGTGACTGTTTCTTTCCTGTCTGTACTGAATTGTGCTGAGAACCATGTATAAGAAAGCTGTGGTAATGAGCAGTACAGTAGAGAGAGGTGATTTATGATAGCTGTTTCTGACAGCTATAGTGCTGAGATTCCCAGGGTATCTGATCACTGCATTAGCATGCTGACAGCTCAGCATTTAGGACATTATGGTAATTTATCCTGCATATGCTGTCACCTGCACTGTCAGAGTTTCTTTTTAATGATGGTATAACTATTTTGTTTGTTTGTACTGCATTCTTTTCATTTGGCTAATGCCTTCTCATTAGATTGCACCTAGTAAATGAGAGTAATTAAGTGTTTCCTATAGCTCAGATGCAATGATTAAGTTGCAGAGTTGGTGCTGATTATGTTTTGTCATTTATCTCTATTAATCTGAGAATAATCCAGATGATAAACACATGTAATTTTTTAGCTAATGTTCAATGGATGAAATTTATAGCTTCTCAATGGAACCGAACAGTAAGTGTATATTTATATATGAATAGTAAGTTATTGTGCTTGTATTCCTGTTAAATAAACATTGAATTACCTGTGCAACTAAAGAAAATATAGAACGTCTACTGAATATAGAGGTTTTCACCTTTTAAAAATGCATTTTTGTGTAGGAAACTACTGTTCATAATTCACAATTAAGTGAGTGGTTATTCTGCTTTCTCAAGTATCTACAGAGAAGCCTGTGGTGATATTTTGAGAGTTTTTCCTACAGTTGTCTCTATTTGTTGCTATAAACACTTTTAAATTAAAGTACTCAGTTTAAAAGCAAAAAAAAAAAAAAAAAAAAGGTAATGCATCAAGTTAAGCACCTCACAACAGTTTGGAAATCTTTATTTAACTGCAGATAGAGATTGAAGAAAAAACTCTTGAGCTTTTTCTACATATGGAGTTGCAATAATAAAATGTTGGTATGAATATTAACAGCAACACTAAGTTTCAGGAGCACCCTGAGTTGTATGATCGTGTTCCTTAGTTGCCTTGGTTCTGTAAACTTACTAGTACATTACACTGTTGGTGGTTTTTTTTTGCTTTTTTGTTTTCTTCTAAATATGTAATTCAAGCAAAGTAGGCAGTACAGCCCCGTAACTGTTTGGGTTTTATACATCAAAATGTTGATTGGTTTTAAAAATAGCTCTGTCTGTGTGTCACCAGTTAATAACCTTCTTTAAAATGGAGACCTTTCCATTGCAGATGGTGAAGGAAACACCTAGATAGTGTGGGGTTTTGTGCCATTATATTTAATGATATATGGATTATTGCGAGCTCAACAATTTTTTAACACTTGTATGCTGCACTGTAATACTGCCTGATATAAGAATGTTGTCTTATTATATCTGTGGCCATACAATATCTGAAACTGTTATTAAATGACACTTGTCAGAATATGATCTGGAGCTGCTAACAGTGGCTGTTCGTTTCATGCCTCATGGAGTATTGTACTTCAAAGTAGGATTACCAAGCATAATTAAATTTCGATTTGGAACAGTTCCTCTGAGTAAGACAACTGTTTCTTCCTTGTTATTTTTCATGGAAATAATTCCTGACCTTTTCCAGGGAAATACCTCTCAGTCACCTACAGCTGAAGTGTTGTACCATGTTGCCTTCTTTTTGGTTACTTACGCTCAGGAACCAACCCCGGCGCTCACCCCCCAAATTGTGCTCAGGCTACTTTGCTCTCCTACACACGCTCTGAGGCACTGCCTGGCCTTTGCAACTGCATTTCAGACTTAACCGCCTTTGGTGTTGCAGAGCTAAGTCTGGAAGAGTTGTTTTCTGTCCAGAACAACTCTTCTCAATGGTTTGAAGGCTGCTTATTAAAATGGTTTGGGTCTGTCATTTGTCCCTGTTTGAGGTGTTGCCTCCCTCACCAGTTGCAGAGAGGGAGGTGGTGGGTTTGAAACTATAGGGAGGAAGTGGGCATAGAAAGAGTTGGACGCAGGAAGTTAGGATGAGATTGAGCGTAAGATATGTGAAAATGTGCTGGGGCAGGAGAGGGAAGGGATCAGATGTGAACGGTCCAGCATCAGCCCATAAATGTGAGGTTTTTTCAGTCTGCGTATTTGTTAAAGGCTTGCACACTTTTTTCTGCTTCTAGATGAGTACACAATTATTTAAGGATTCAATTTTATTTTTTTCAGTACATAGAAATATGTTACTGATACAACTGAATAGACTGCTAGATTGAAATACGTTAGATCAAATTGTTGTTCATTAGCCAGTGTTTGTTTTCTATGAACATTAATTTCAGTGCATCTGCGTTCTTTCTGGAAAAGCAAATACTCCGTTCTGTTTATGTGGGTCATTTCTAGAGTAGCTGCTTAAAATCCCATGTACTGAATTCTGTTATCTTTTCTCTTGGGTGGATCAGGAAAACAGTTGAAGCAGCCAGTGATGGCTGCTGGGCTTTCATTTCTTTGTGACTGGTAAATGAAACACATGCAGCCTCACCAAACTACATGACTAATGACAACCTCCAGTGGCTCCTGCAATCAAAGATTAATTTGCTTTATCAAGTTTAAAGAATAGTAGGCGATAAATCATGTCAAAAAGAAATAATCAGTGGCAGGCTGATGTTCTTTCGCACAGTGGAGGACAGGTGCAACAGAGGATTCATCTGCCATAGACCGTTAATTTTGTTCTCACACCGTTGTGTTAATATTTATTTTGTTGATTTTTTTAAGTCAGACAGATTGCAGTCAACTAATATTTTTGTCTAAAATGTATAGTATTGGTATTTAGCTCTAAAATTAAATACACTTGTTTAGAGTCTATCACTTGGCATCAAAATATTTTCAACCTAATTCCTTTAATAATTGATGGATGTATTTCAATCCCATCTTTTTTGCTGTCGTCTTGGAGCGCAGTTTATTGTGGACAGGAACAAAAATGTGTTGTACATATCTAAAGTATACACATAATTATAATATTTTTTTTTCCTTCTTGTTGATTCCTATCCAGCTAGATCTCATCTCTTACTCTGTCTGTGGGAGAAGTGTAACGATGGTCCTAAATGCTGCAGTTGTTTTGTGTGTTGGCCTCTTAAGTGGAAAACAAGTGATACTGGGCAGTTAAGGCCTGACCCACTGTGGGAGTGGATACCATCAGCTCTTATCGAGTAAATAGCACAGCATAGGAAGCGACCATCATGTTGCAGGGCGGAGTTCTTTGTGGTTCTCACTTAATGAAGTGACTCAGAGACAGCATCTCTGTTACATTTGTATTTAGTGAATATAATCGTTCCAATAAAACCCAGATTTAAAAACAAAAACTAAAATTGTCACCGGCTATCTATAGTATGTCATTATAATAATGCATTACGTAGCATGACACTGACTGTGACCTGCATTTAGTGGTGACTTGCGTTGTACAGAAAGCAAGCATTTCAACTGCTTATTTTGTGTAGAAAATAACGGATGTCCTCTTCTGACCTAGCATCTATCTACACAATTGACTGTTGACCATTTTCAGTGTACATTGTCAGTTAAACTGTGGACCAGTAGCACATTTGGCAACAGTGGTGTTTTTTTTCTGTGCTTAGAAGAATTTTAGTAATGGAATAACGCAGAATGTGTAAACTTCAGTAAGCATAGAAACAATGTGATATCTTCGTAATAATATGTGAGCCCTCTAGTGGCATTTTCTGTGATCTAAGTTTAGATAGCTAATTGTATGCAAGAGCGTAGAGCAGTGTACGTGTTCAGATGGGAGATCTAACAGACCAGGCTTACCCTCTTGTGAAAAGGAGTCTAAAGAAAAGACCAGCCTCCTAGCCTAGGTGCAGGCTTTTGTTGCAGCTCTCAGATAGTTGAGATATTTGCACTGAATGTTTTAATAATGTTGGAGTTGTATTTTGCAAGGGGAAAAATTGCAAAACTTCTAATCGGATAGTTAGGTCTTGCATATACAGTAAATGGACTTACTAGGACCTGTCTGTCCCAATTCAATCATAGTTGGATTAAAAGATGCGACACTTGCCATGCAGATATTAAAAGTTGCATCGGATAAAGATTTAAAAAGAAAGAAAAAAAAGAAAAAGAAAAGAAAAAACTTGAGAAGTTTTTTAAAAAAAAAAAAAAGCAGCAAGGCAAAACTTGACAAAAATAGATTTTAAGTAAGCCATTAACAGTTTAATGTAGCTTTTGGGTATACCTAAGCTACAGGCAGTACTGTTAAATGTAGCTTATTAGAGTGTCAGAGTTAACTGTGTTCCTTCCTTCCTTTACACTGAATTTGTTAGTTGTTATTCTGTTGGTCATAAAGACTTAACAGTATGGGGGAGAATACTATGATGGGCTGTGTGTCATGTTGTATTGATAGGTCTGTCTTTTCACTGTGCCTGCATTCTGGCTTGGGCACTGGCGCTGACTATGATCCTGATTCCTTAGTCCTGCCAACAGTGCTGGAAGAATCAAAACGGGTACATGAGGAGTCCTGAAAACTGAAATAACTGGGCTCTCTCACCTTCATTTTATTTCATTTTTCTTAGTAACACTGATTTCTGCAACAATGCAGCAATAGTGCTTCCGTTTCTTTCTGCTGTTCTGGTGATGTTGAAAATGCTGGAAAGACAAAAGGTTTACTTACATGTATCTTCAATTTCTTTAAAAAAAAAAAAATTTTTTTTCTGGACTTCTTAATTTTTAATGTAAAAGTTTAACAGGTAAATTAATGAGCTGATTAAAGTCATTCTCGGAGCAAAAACTCAGAGTAAAATTTGAGTTAACATTAGTGATTTAAAGTTAAAATTTGCAGTAATTAAAACAGAACTACCTTAAAAGCAAGTATTATAAGAAAATACGAGGGTTTCACCAAATCACAGAGCGAGTGAGGTTGGGAGGGACCTCTAGAGGTTATCTGGTCCAGACCTGTTCAGAGCAGAGCCAACTAGAGCAGTTCCTCAGGACTGTGTCCGGTTTGTTCCAAATGTCTCCCAAGCGTGGAGACACCACAGCTGCTCTGGGCAACCTGTGCCAGTGTTTGATTACAAACACAGTGTTTTTAAAAAAAAAAAAAAAAAATTCTTTTGTTGACACAGGATTTCTTATATTTAAGTTTGTGCCTTTTACCCCATGTCCTGTCACTGGGCAGCCTGGCTCCCTCTTCTTAACTCCCCTCTATCAGATATTTACACACTCTGATAAGATCCCCCTGACCCTTCTCTGCTCCAGGCCTGACAGTCCCAGCTCTCTCAGCATCTCCTCCTGTGTCAGATGCTCCAGTCCCTTAATTCCTTGTGGCCCTTGCTGGGCTTGCTCCGGTAAGTCCACGTCTCCCCTTCTGGGGAGCCCAGCACTGGACACAGCACTTGGGATGTCCCACCAGCACTGAGCAGAGGAGAAACATCACCTCCCTCGACCTGCTGGCGATGCTCAGCCTGTTGCAGCCGAGCACACTGTCCGTCTTTTTGCCATGAGGGCATGTTGCTGGCTCATGTGTGGTGTGGTTTGTTTAAAAGACATTCAGATGTTAAGGTAAGAAGAGTCTATAAAGCGATCTTAAATTACATTGTGATGTTGATGGGAAGGAGAAATAAGTACTTAGAGATGTTTCTTAAAAAGCACAGTCCTCTCTTAGCTGAAATCACTTTCTATTATTAGCTATAACTGTATGGAACATGGCATGATTTGTGTTTGTTTCCACAGCTTTATATTCTATAACTTGATGTCTTTTCTTACTCTGACGCTTAAAGTACAATGCAAACTTGAATTGGAGTTCGTAAGGCCATAATTGAGGAATACATTTTTAAAGTATTCTGCTCAGAGTTGAATGTACTTTTGTTAAGTATCATAGGAAGGCAAATAGCTGTCTGTCTTCTGCTGCTTGCCATTCTTCTGCAGCATGGAGAGAAAAACCAGTATTTCAGTTAGCTGTTCCGCATAGGTTTTGTCAGTATCTTCTTTGTTGGAGCAGTTGGTAGTTGGCATCAATTTGGATCAAAAGAACGGCAGTTAGGAAGGCCATGAGGAAGGTTCCGTATTATTTCTCCAGAGCATTCTCACTACTGACGAGTTGTTTCTTGAGGCATGTAGCTCTATTGAGAAAGAAGTCTTATGGGAACAAAAGTTTTATTTCTGAAGCAGGATTTTATATCAATTTAAGTATTAAATGATGTGTATGGATGTCATACACAATAACACAGCTTATCACAAGATATGTAGAAACATACACAGTCAATTTTAAACCAAATATAATTTTAGATTTTGTAAGAATATGTACAGGAGCTGATGATTTAAGTAGCGTTAATATGATGGACCATGTTAAGATGAGCTCCTAACAGCATAGTTACATTCTGGTTTATGCGTTTTCTTTAATAACCGATTTCATTCTAATTTGCTGAATATCAATAACATTTAGAATGTTACTAATTTTCGCTTTTTACATAATCATCTAAATGTATGTGCTTTTAGAGTTAAAAAAAAAACAACTAATTTTGCAATATCACTTCTAAAGCTCAACATGATTCAGCACCTCATAGTACGCTTTACCAGACTGCTTTGCTTCTGAAATGTTTCAAATTCTTTAATTGTAGAGTGTAGTCATATCTGACAGCGTTCTGTTATGTTATGTTTGTATAATTTGTTCATCTTGTTTGCTTAAGAGTGTAGCAAAACGTACCAAAATATTGCTCTGTATATTACTAAAGACCATTACTATCAGTCATACTGTAAAAAGATGGCATTACATGAAAAACTGCATGCAGAATGTATATGATAAGGCCACACTTCCAAGTCATTCAGGACCCAGAGATGTGCATGGATGAAATTCGGCTGGTCTAGGTGTTGCCTCTTGGGTTGGTTGGTGTCGCCTCTTGATTTAGTAACGTGAGCCATGGTGTTCTTTACTGTAATCACTCTAGTGTGACTAATTCAAGTGCTGGATGTGATGGCCTTCTTTGATTTGTTCTGTATTTTTCCCTCTTAGCCTGGATGATGGTCTGTGTTTTTCCGGGCAGAGCCAGGACAGTTTAGGCTATATGTTTTTCTGTGCACAACTTCGGTGTCACTTCCTCTTTTTTTTTTTCTTCCAGAAGACTTTAACAATAGAGGCTGAAGTCTGAAACTTCTCACATTGCTGAGAATAATTATTGATCAAGATTTTTCACCAATTTTGATTGATGACTTTCATTAGTTTTTTGTTAGTTTTGTAAGCTTCTCAATAAATGTAACTATAATTCTATTCCCTGATGGTGATTTGGAGTAGGATCTCTTTCTATACTTAGCTGTACAGTATATTCATGTTTGGAAGTCCTTAACTTATAGTATGGTCTGTCAAATTGTGGCTACGTTTATGATCGATAATTTAACAAAAGCTTAATATGGACAACTTTCTCTTCAAAATATAACTCTCTGACACTTTCTGTGTTCATAGGTGACACTGTCACTCCTTTCTGCTAAGCTCTTCCTTGATTTCAGTGTCCTGTTTCAGCTTATATTTGCCAATATGTTCAATTGTTGAATTTTCAGTGTCCGAGTATCACTATTTATTTTTGTATATATCTCTAACTCCTCTTGAACGAAACTCTCATTTATAAGTCCTGTTAAGTTCCTTTTTGCAGTGCTTTCTAGGCATCCAGTTGTGCACAGGACACCTTCCTGGTAGAGCTAGACCAGGCGCCGTTCACTCTTTATTCTGTACCATATTAAAATTGCAACTATATTTCATCCTCACAAGTAGATAGACTAACCTGAATTAAGCAGCCATGGGCTTTGCGTTACTCATTCTCCTGGCTGCTTGGTAGGTTAAACCTCTTTTTTGTCTGCTTTAGATAACGAATGTCATTGTCTTGATATTTGTAAGTTGTGATTACATGTATAAAATACATATCACCAAAGTAAACCTTTGGTTACCATAGGGAAAAGTGGTCTGAGGATTAAGGGAATAGAAAAGTGTCTGAAAACTGTTTCCCATCTTATTTTGCATCAAGCAGTGCTCAATCAGACTGAAAGATCTGCCCCACAGCATCTCCATTCAAAATGATTGATAGTCGTGTTGGTGGTGTGCCTGGTGAAGAATTTAGTATCATGTAGCATCTTAACTAACATATTGTGGGCTGTTTTCTTAAAATTGAGTAGCAGTATTTTAAGTGCTTTTAATTATTAGTAGGTAGTTAGGGTTTGTTTTCGTGCTCAATTATAAAACTACCATTTTGGAACTACAGCAATGAGGAAAAAGTTGTGAGCAAAGCAGTACCAAAGCCATAGATGTTATAGAAATAACAGTGAGTGGAAGAAATTAATTATTAAAACTGCACACCTTAAATGTAGGTGCATGATGACATAGAGACAATTAAAAAGAATGTGATGCTTAGTTTAATGATTTGTGAGATGGTCAAGTTGTAAGGAACAAATGTATGAAAATAGTTTAGCACATCAGCCTAAAAATAATGCAGTACAAAAGTAAAAGACAATGCACCCCAGCATTCTGTGCAGATTAATTAGTAGGTAAACTATGAAGGGGAAAAAAAAAAAAGCAGCTTAATGAGTTCAGTAGATACATGCAGATTTAAAGCCTTTCTTGGAGAAATAAGACTGAAGGGCATTTGTTTCAAATCTGTTTGAACCAAAAACCACTTTTCCAAAGCTCTGAATTTACTTTAATTAAAAATACAAATCTTGGTTTTCATGGTATGTGATGGAAAATTGTTTTATATTGCAGTAATATGTTGCTATCATTATTGAAAACTTTGGATGATTTTTAGATTGAGGAGTAAATGGTTATCATGCAATAATTGGAAAAATGGGTGATCACTTTTTTTCCTGAAGGTAGTTTGAAGGTCATACTTAAAAATGCATTTCATTTTTAAAAAAAGCTTGCACCTGAACTGTATAGGACATTTTTCTCTTACATTTTAATTATGTAAATTTGTAGGAGAGCCTCAAAAAGTTACCCTTTGTTTAATCTCATGTGTAGCCCCTGCTTCGTACTCGGCTGTTTAATAAAGGGTCAGATTTTACTTATGTGGTTATACAGAACATAAATGTAGACATTTCACACGATGTACCATGTAAATGTAAGCCTTTGTAGTTACAAGTTTTTGTAGCTGGAGAATTGTTTTAAAAGGCATGTAATTTATTAGCTATCAGTAGCTGCTTTATTGCCTTGCCGCGCTGCAGTAATAAATAAAAGAAAGTGAGCTGATTTTACAAATGGCACACAAGGTGCACATTTTGTGAAAAAAGTCTTTTTTTAAAGAATTGGCATTAAATCCTTTTTTTGTGATGACAAAGAGGCTAAGAGTGCAAACTGTATTTTCTGTTTATCGAAAACAGAGTCTCTTTTTCTCGAGGGCATTTTTTCCTATGATCATCAAGGGATTTCAAAAGCAATAAAGTGTGGAATCATTGTTCGACTTGAACAGTATTAAAACTTAGGTTTTAATTTCAGTGAAGTAATAAGATTTGAACCTGTCTCACATTACAGCACTGTAAGGCATTTAGCAATTGTATTTTAAAGGAGGTTTTTAAAATGCAGCTCACTTGTAAGCTAACTGTCTGTCTAGTAATTAATAGTTTCTCTTCAGCAGAGGCTGTTGTGAATCATACTAAGAAATCTCAGTTTTGTTAATAACAAATTATGATAATTGTAAGGATGTTAATTCCTAATTAGTTTAAACCTACAATCTTTTTTTGCCCCTTTCTGAGACTGATTTTCAAATGAAGACAAAAAAGTAGAGATTGAGGGTTTGAGCATGATTTTTATCTTAAAATTAAAATGAAACAATCCACATTTAACTGCAAATTTCAGGAAACTTTATTCCTTGGCTAAGAGTGTAATTTAGCTTTCCACTAAGAGATGGTGAAGGATCTAATCCTTAAGCATTTTTGTATGATTAATGCTAATTCTTTTTTCAAAATTGGGTGTTAAAGATAATTCTGCAGAGCACTAACCATTTCCTCTACTGACCTGGTGAACTCCAGGATACTGGGACTTACCGGTATGTCCACAGACTACTGTGCACATTTTTGCAAAGATAATTCTAGATGTTCAAAATGCAAATATTTTGTCAGGTTGTTTGATAAAATGTTGGCTGATAAGAGGATTGCAATCATTGTAAATTGTAGTTGGAAATGATCGTGTATGATTTTGGAGGAGGGAGGAGGGCAGTTTCTTCACAGGTGCGTGTTCAAAACAACCATCAGTGTTTTACATTTGAGTGGTGAGCTATGACCTTCCGTGATGATTTTGAACGGTAACTGCCTCCATTAGCCATAAGGTTTGTTTCTTTATTTTAGTAGATGGCCTAGACTGTAAATATTAGAGGATCTAAAATAAATCAACATATTATCCTAAGGATACAAAACGTAAGAGCTATTTGTGGTTAGGAACCTTTGACAGATAGTTTGGATGAGGCAGATGATTGCCCGCCTCTCGTATCTGGCTTCCATTGCTATGCCTGCAGGCAGTTTAGTGTTATAGTTGTATATTGATGTCAGGGTTACTACTGAGTGGCTAGCAATGACAGATGTCTATAATTACAGGCAATGCTTCCAGTATTTCAGAAGAGCCAGCCTATGTTGAACAATTATCTTATTTCTGGCTTGCCAAAGAGGGTTGTTCAAATTGCTAGTATTAGCTGTGGTGGCTGTAACACCTCTCCTTGTGCCGTGGGATAAATGTGCAAAAAGCACTGATGTACAGCTCCGGTGCAGAGTCTTTTTAAAATATGTGATGTCACTAAATTTCGTGTGCTTAGGGCTTGATCCTGAGAGATGCATAACACTTGAAGCTATGTTAAAGTCAGTACAATGAAATAGTTTCAGAAATAGAAATTTTAGAAATATAATAAATAGCTATGATTTTTACTTGTCTTTAAGTGCCAAACTATTGCTGATGTTAAAAGATTAAACGTTCAAGTTTATTGCATGTGAGCCACTTGTTTAGATACAGTTAAGCAGCTGAGTAAAATTAAGCTGGACAATTCTAATAGTTACAGAGGCAAGTAAGAATGCAGATTACTGCTACTTTGTTTTGGAGTTTTCTGACTCCAATACAAGAATAAATCTGTTCTTGTTTTGTAATCTATACAGTGTTGTTTTGTTTCAATCATTAGAGGATTTTAAAGCAGCATTTTATTTTCTTGATAAAACAAAATCACAACTGCATAGATGGCCTGAATCTCTGCAATGCAGAGTATGGCTCTGATGGTCTGATGAAAAACACAGACCAGAACTATGCCTTGAAAACTAAAAATCCTTGGGATGATGTTCAGAAGTAATAGGTGTTAATACTGTTTGAGTTTTCAACATAATATTTGTACTTTAACCCCTGGAGGGGGAGAAAGGCGACAGTGGAATTATAAATCTCTAACGGTGCTTTACAAGAATGATAGTCTAAAGACTTTTAAAGCTAAACACCTTTTAACAATTGGCTAACTAAGACCTAGCAGAGAAACTAATTTCTTTTTTTTTTTTTTTCAGAGAGTGGTCCTCATGCTGCACTGGTTGTAACAGCAGTTAGTTGGTAGTACATCTTCCATAGTACGTCCACCAGAATTGTAGATATTTCAAGATTTTCAGAAAGCAGAGGAATTGGAAAAGGAATAATAAAATACATAAACAAAAGCTGAGAGAAAGTCATTGAAATTGAAAAGATCAATTTCCATTTAAGAAAAGATTTATTGGCACTTTATGGAGAAGAGGCGGGGAGTGAATGACACCCACGCTCCAGACTCCTGAGAATTCTCTTGCTCCACTGAGCTAACAGGGCAGGGGTCTGGAACACATCCTGTGAGGGAACTGTTAATTCCTCTTACTCTGTCCCCACAAGTCTGGATAGTATTTCATTAGACTAGCAAGGAAATAGTATCTGTAACTATGACAGCGAGCCACACAGCATATTTACACTACAACATTACACCTAGTTGCAATAACAATACCCTAATTTTTAAGTATTGTCTTGTGGTAGGTTTCTATCAATTAAGGAATAACTTTATGCAATATTTTGATTAAGCTAGATTTGTAGGGAAGGCAGTAGATGGCATGTCGTTTATATAACTGATATATTTCCTCTGGTTGCTTACAAACCTATGGAGCAACGAGTGGGAGAATAGCCTACTTTTTATGTAGTGCAATGCTCAATTTAATCTTCTCTTCAAAGATCCCTTCTGAAACTGTTTGAGGGAATTTCTTATGTCCTGTTTTGGATTTTTTTTTTTTTCTTTTAAGGAGCTAACTGTAAGAACCGATTAGCCTGTCCTCTGGGCTTAGACTCTGAGTTACGAGTCTTTTGAGATCTTACCTTTTTAAGACAGCTGGTCAGGAATGGAGGTTTTATGAGTGACCCAGGTTTCCTCTGTTGTGAACAGGAGAGAAAAGCTAAGGCTTTTTAAGCCCTTAGTTTAGTTGGGAGGTAAAAGCGATTGATCTGGCACCCTGACCGCTAATTAGGGGATTCAGTTCAGTTTTTTATAAACTGTGTAATTTGGAAGCTAGATTTCTACTGCGTGTAATGGGGCTTCTAAGTGCTAAAATTTAAAATACCTGATCTTAATTTTAAGAAAGCACTGAAAATTATGCCTGGAAAGAAGCTCTTGGTTAGTATGGAGTTTAGTGGGTTACGTACAGAGGTGGAATGGCAGCTTCAGGAAGCTGCTGTAGTAGCCCAAGCATTGGGCGAGTTCCCAGGCAGAAGGTAGGGAAGGCTCTGCGTGAGGAGCTGCTCTCCAGCCCGGCTACTCCAGGCTCATCTGCAGCAGCTGTCCCCACGCAGTTTCTATTACTTTGGAGTAAATATGGTTAAGGTCTTGTTTTGCCCTCAGTATTCATGACAAAATACTTTAATGTTGCAGTGATAGTTCTCTGCAGCAAGGCCTGGAGAGCTTCAAGGAAGTTGTAATATCTTGAGCATTTATGCTCTGCCTACGGGTAATAACTTTACTGTAATTTTCTGAAGATTCATTATCCAAAATCTTAATTCATTATAATAGCCCTTATGAAACATATAGAAACCAACATTTTCTTGTGTTTTCTTATTTGCACAGTGTGAGAGATTCATTGCTCTGTTTTAATTTGTTTCATGGGGTGCGTTTGAGTACATTCCATACAGTGCTGTTATTGAATTTCTGTGACTGTCATTATATAGCCATGCAACCTTTAGGAACTCATATTCTGAGCTTCCCAGTTCTGTAATCTGCTTCACATTTAAGAATTGACATAATTAGCTTCTTCAGAGTTATAATGATAATACCAAAAAGAGAAGACCTCAAAAGACAAAGCAAAGTTAAACATATCTAGGGCCAAAGAGTAGAGAAGTCAGGGAAATAGTTTGTGTAATTACCACATCATTTCTCCATTTTCTTAAGTTGTATTTACATGCAAGTGCGTTGCTTTATAAAATGTTGCTTCCACAATTTTATTTTCTCTTTCTTTTTGAAGTGCAGCAGGTAGAGTTCAAGTAGTGGGGAAGTGTAAGGTTATATAATTTGAATAGCTGATACATTTGCTAGATGGTAAAAGATTAACTGGTGCCAGAGCTTGTGAACCTGCTGGCTTCTTTAAACATCCCAATTCCACTGAGGTGGCTTTTATTGTACAAATGGGGCAAAAAAAAGAAGGATCCCTGGATCTCTTGCCTTAACACTTGATTTGTGCGGCCAGGAGGACTAGGGAAGTGATTGTCCCCTTGTATGTAGCACTGCTGAGACCTCCCCTCGAATATTGTGGTCAGTTTGGGGCCCTTCCCTACAGGAAGGACATTGAGTTGCTTGCGCATGTGCAGCAAAGAGCAACGAAGCTGGTAAATGGGCTAGAAAACAAGACTTACAAGAAGCCAACTGAGGGTGTTGGGATTGTGTAGTCTGGAAAAGAGGAGGCTTAGGGGGACCTCATTGCTCTCTGCTGCTACTTGAAAGGAGGTTGCAGCGAGATGGGTGTTGGTCTCTCTTCTCAGGTGACAAGTGATAGGATGCAAGGCAACGGCCTCAAGTTGTGCCAGGGGAGGTTCAGATTGGGCATTAGGAAGAATTTGTCACAGAGAGGGTGGCCAAGCGTGGCTGCCTGGGGAAGTGGTGGAGTCCCCAGCCCTGAGGTATTGAAGAGACGTGTGGAGGTGGCGCTGAGGGGCATGGTTTAGTGGTGGGACTCAGTAGGTCAGGTAGGTGGTTGGCCTTGGTGATCTCGAAGGTCTTTTCCAACAGAGATGATTCTATGATTTTTTTTTTATTTATTTAATATGTTTGAAATTCTTGTTGTTATTGAAGGTGTTTTACTGGTCTCTTCTTTTTCTTCACTGTCATGACTGTTGCATGACTATTGTTACCGGTGAATGTTGCAATCAATGCTATTGCTTTTTGGTTGAAGTGGTGGTATCAGCCCAAGCTTGCTTTGGGGACCTTGATTATGTACTTGTACCTGTGACGCTTATCTAACATTGTAGCCTAATGTTGCCACGTCTGTGGATTTTTCACTCGAATTCATAACTGCTGTAAAAATGAGGTGATGATAGTGATGTGGTATTTTATTGTTAAGAAGCTTACATTTTTGTGGCATTATCATGGCATGATCGTAGCGTATTGATGCAGGATTTGTATTGGAAGTTACAAATCCCACAGTTGTAAGGACTTGGGAATAATTGCGTAAAGGCTTTACAGAAGTCTTAAACTGGTTGTTTCCTACTGAAAGTTAATTATCCTACTTCTTACTTGAAGTCTCCGGAGGGAACTACAAACAGAAGCCTTGGTTTTTCTTGCTGCAAGGAAGAAGGGGATGGCCCCAGCTGGAGGAGCCCAGGGGTGGGTGCCTGGGCACGTCCCGCAGGCGCACCCCTCCCCGGGTCCTCTGCTGCTTTTACGTTCCTCGCTCGGTGATGTGACAAGGCTTGAGATGAGATCACTTCCACATGCAATTCCACATCCTTTTATGACCCCTTTCAACAGTATTCTTTTCCTCCTTTTGAATACGTAGCACAGTCTTTGTTGCTGAAGTGTTTGCTGTTATTATCTGTCCAAAATGCTTTATCATTAATTTTTTATAGCGCTTAAAAGTCTGAGGGCGTTTCATTGTTGTGGTTGGGGGTTGTTTGCTTTTCTATTTTTACATCCTAAGAGTGTGTTTTGGTTTGGAAATGATTTTGAAGAAGGTGTTTAAAATATCACATTTATTTTAGCTTGCAATTTGTCACGTTACAGAACGGGTAGTAGTTTTTATTACAAGCACTGTATTCATGCTGACTTGAAATGACCCTGTCACATGTGAAAACAAATCAGATTGTTGCTGTTAATGAGCTTTTCAATTTACTATTCAGTGGATCAGATAAGTGGATTTAAGAGGTAATGATCCTGCTTAGCACTCAAGCGTGGCTGTCAGATCCTAGTAGTTGTGGGAAATCCCCAGGGACAAAAGCGTTGACACAGTTCTTGATGGGATAATGGGAATCAGAGCTAATGGATGATAAAAGGAGTAGTAAGAGTTACAAGGATAATTGTGGATTAAAGCACTGCTCTTTGTCAACACTGACTGCTGTTTTAGTATTTATTTGTTAAACTCTGATGTGGCGAGAGCCCAGTTTGACAACAGAGCGGGATGCGGTGCAGCGCGGCTCGCCGGGAGCCTGTGCTTGCTGACATGTTCATGCTCCTCTCGATCGCTTTTTCTCCTTCCCTCGTACGGATTCCTTTTCTGCATAAGGAAGTTTTTAGATTTTGCTGAAATTGCAACTGCTCTAGCATTTCAGCAGTGCACTGTTCAGGGATGGTTTTTTAAATCTGAAGATATGATTTTTATACTTGAATATATTATTGTAGATATGTTTTATTATAAAAGATAGCTTCACTTTTACAGCATGAATATAATATTTTTCAAAGTTTGAAAAATAGTATATTCTAGTTTTTTCATATTTTGATTGCCCTTTTACTACTGATTTTTGTTGCAATAAATTACATTCATACAATTATAAAAGGTGATATTTTAGCTTACAAGTTCAGTAAATTATCCTTGATCTTGATGCAATTTCTGGTTACAGTTGCAAGTGTATTTGCTCATGCCTTTATTATGCTCCAATTTAAAACTGAAGTTTTTGGGACGTGAAAATACAGTTTTTTTAATTGTCTTGCTCAGTGGTAGAATACTGCTGGTTTGGTTTTTAATCAAAGTTGTGGGATTGCATCACTAGCAGAAAGGAAGTTGGTACAAGTAAGTTTAGATACAGTAACAGAAGTATTAAGTTATCTAAAGTTCATTGGTATTTGTGTGGAATGTATAATATCAGCGAACAAAATTGACAGCTAGATGGCACCAGGCTTTCACTGCTGGCTAACTGAGGCTGCATATGCTGGCCTTGGTGCTCACATTTCAGACCTTGGTGATACCTGACTCGATCACATAATATGGAAGAATTACATAATACTTGTAACCCATAATACTTGTTGAAATATCAGTAAAGGTTAAAATGACTGAAATGAAATGTACCGACCTGCATTTAGCCTAGTTGTAAGCAAATAGCAGAACCACTTGAGCTCAGGCTACAGTGAGTTGCAGAGCATTGTGAAGTTCTGCAGTGCATGTTTCCCTTCTGTTTCTCAAGTTGATTTAATCCAAATAAATGTTTTTACCCAAACTAAATGTTTGGCTACTAAAAGTACTAGAAACCTTTATAAAGATTGCACAGTAAGTAAAAAATGTACTTGGTGTGTTCTGTGTGTTTGTTACTGCATCATAACAGCAGTTTTATCTGGTAGGTAGGGTGCCAGGAAAACTTGGCTGGTAATATGTCTTGGATCTGAAGTAAAGGGAGAAAGTGTACAACTAAAAGTTACTTGGATGCCAAAGGACGGGAGTACTCAAAACTGAATGCCTGAAGAGTGCCTGATTTTCCAGATTTTGTGACTGGCAGTGCAACAACGTGTAAATGGAAGCTAAAGGACAGTGCGGAATCACATCCCACTGACGATGGGGACTAACAAAAGAATGTTTTCTCCATCCCTTTGCAACTTCTATAATAAAACATTTTTTTGGAAAGAGACAGGTTTGTTCTGTGAACCATAAAGTGAATTTCATGTGGAAAATTTACATCTATTTTGTGGGAAGAAATGTATGCAAGGGCAAGTAAAAGCCGATCGGCTCCAAATTCCCAAAACACCATCGCAGAGTGTATAAGGCACCACTTACAAATGCTTCAGCTAGATTGGACCGGCAGGCATTTGTGACTGTACTTTTCTCCTGCAAAATCAAAACAGGGAAAGGTTTTAGAATAAGTTAAATTGTTGGTACTTGTAAACATCTATGACATGTTACTGTTGAAATGTTTGTTTCCAGGTGTATGCCCGAATGTCAGAAGTCTTAGGAATAACAGATGACAACCATGTTCTAGAAACATTTATGACAAAAATGTGAGTTTGTGCTTGGGTTCTATTCTACGTATTTTGTTTTGTCTTTAATGTTTATGTTAATTCCATGTTTTATTTTACATCATTAAGTTTGCCCTTTGCTAGAAAAATGTCTTCTGTAAATTTTAAATATTTGAAGTAAGGGATAACCATTTTTAAAAGCACACTTATTTTATGAAAGTACTGCAGGTGTCTAAATAAACACTTCCAGATAGATATGTACTCCAGAGTGCCTGCATCGCTTCTAGAAATGGCTTATGGGAGAATAAAGCTGAGATTTCACAGACGCTTGTTCAGTGATGGTCTTGGCATAAGCACTTCCTGCCCTTCCCCACTCATCATTCCTGCACCCTCAGATGCCGGTAGAATTACCTGTAAAGCTTCAGAGTAATTCACGGTGGAGAGCTGACCAAGTTAAACTAATCTTTCTTTGTTTTGGGGAGGCTCATTCAGTTTGCTTTTTTGGCAAGATCTGGCAAAATTTGCTGTTGGAAGTATGGATTCACAAGGAAGGATTTTAAGGACTCATACCGAAGGATACAAGGGGCGTTATTGTCAGTTGTTCTCCTCTCTGGCATTTGGCAGAATAAGATGGTGTCTTATTCTGGCAGACAAGCATTGCAGTACTTTTTCTTAAGAATAATCATAGAAAATTAGAGTATTTTGATAACAGTAATCCTAGAAAATTGCTATTTTTCTCATGCTTCTGCTGCAGTCCCTTTCTATGGGTCCAAGCAAAACTACCAGGATATTGTCTTTTCTTTACATCCTCAGTGAGACTTGATAATTTCTCCTGACTCAAAAAGAGTTTCATCTAAATCATTTTTTCTCTTGAAGCAAAACGAAGTGGTCTCTCCAAACAATTATGAATATGCACTAAAAATCTGAGAAGCTCCAGGAGACAATGAGTTCTGTGTGTGCCTGGAGAAAGAGAAACCAGTACTTCAGCTCTTTATGTTGAGTAAAATGTTGCATCATGTCATTAACTTCATGTCCTGTAAATCTGATCTGTGTGAGTTAAATACTTTCAGGAGGCTTAAACCTACTAGAGAAGCATCTCCACTAGTGTTGCCGGGTTAGCTGTGACCTGTTCGGACAGTGTTAAACATGACTTGTCTTTTGCTACCGTGACTACTAACCTTGAGAAACAGTAGCAATTAAGACTAGGTCATTTTTTAATGTGGCTTAGCTTTTATGTGGAAAACAAGGCATAAATGTTTTGCTTCCTTTAAACTAGAAGCTGGGCGTTGCATCTTGCCCTAGGATAACAACAGTACCCATCAAACCTTGATGTTTTTCTGGAGTATGCTTTGTAGACAGATAAATGGAAGGTGATGAATGGAAAAATATTGATAGATACTTAGTGTAGAGTTTCTGGAAGCAGTTTGCCATGGAATTAGCTAGGCTTCATGTTGTTGTTTCAAAATACAGTGAAACTTGAATGAATGAGGAAAAAGGGGGAAAGAGGGCTCTTGTATGGAGACCAGATGCATGCATTTGCTTCTCTTTTTCTACTCGTCGATACCATTGCGAGGAAATCTGTGTTACATTTGCTAATTGAGGAAATAACAGTATATCATTTACCAAGTATGATAATTAATACATGTGTTTAGTTTGGATGTGACTGTTTTTCCACAAGCACTGTAAATCAAGAAAATAAGATAGTTAGGGTTTTAATGTTACATGGAAGATTTTAAAAGAAAGCCAGGTAAATAAAAAGCAAAAGTCAGTGCTGCTTTTTAGATTACACATTCTGTGTTTTTATTTTCTCTTACTCTGTGACTTAGTGTATTTTTCTCAAAACACGCAGTTTATGAATTGTTCATTGATTAGGTTGAAGATCATTTTCATTTTACAGAATGGATGTTACAGCTTGAATTGGACAATTCAGTCAGTATCTTTAAGAGCTAGCTGTGAAGCTGTTGTCCAAACACACTTGTGCTAATTAAAATAAACTAGCTTCTCCCCAGTGATAGCATGTCGATTGGAAAATCTGGGTGTGAAACCGAAACATACAGATACATAATCCAACAAGCAGGGTCTGATGGGGCAATCCAGTCTGGCATGTTTTTGATGATTTGTTACTGACACTAATTTTAGCACATTCAAAGAGCAGTGGGCAGGATACATGACTGTGAGACCATTCAGCTTTTTCTCTTAATGCACTCTTAATAAAACGTTCTCTTAACTCATCAAAGTCGGTGAGTTCTGTCATTAACAGAAAGCAATTTGAAATACTATTTGTCGTAGCTACTAGTAGCTGCAGTAGCCACTGTTCGGTTTATGGCTTAAAGGTTGTATTAAATAGATGTTCTTCAAAGTACAGAAATACGTTGAGATTTATCAATGTAATAGCTGTCCTTTAGACCTTCTGACAATAGTTTAAAGTACTACCGTCACATCAGGTCTTAGACTTTTTATCACCTTTCCGTTGGAAGTTAATGAATGTACCTTTTACTGAGTTCCTATTAAATTGTTTCTGGAGGGATGGAGTTTTGTGTAGACAGAATATCTATTAATGACTGTATTTTCATCATAGCTTTACCAGGAATTTTATAGAGTAGCTCTTTTAACATCCACTGCCCTTGCTTGCTTTGACCATCATCTTAAAAGGTACGTACCTTTTAAAGTGTGTGGCAGGGGAAAAGCCAACTGAAAAAATACCTAGCCTCAAACTAAATTTTTCTGATGTGCAAGGCACCTTAGGCCTTCTCAGTCATGTTCAGCAAAAGTCAGTTTTGTAGCAACAGTAGAGAGGTTCAGGGAGAGTTAAGCTGGGACGAGTTAGGTGAGGGTGAAGACAGGCAAGGGGGAGCAATGGGCTTTTGAAGGAGCTAGTAGGGCTGCAGGGGATGATGAGATTCTGAAGAAGGACTATGACTTAAGGTCCCAATCTGTCTCCTTAAACTTTCTCTTGCTTAACCTGTTGCCCAGGGGTACTGGTTTTCAAAACCGCAGGCTGTTCTTCTGTCTGTATGGAGTTTTCTATCCTTGTTACTCCTACTTCTCCAAAAACAGCTGTGTCACATGTTCCTCTTAGCCATGTCACGCTTCCTCTTGGGAAGTGGATCAAGGCCGGGACTCTTGAGGCAAGGAGTGAGGCACTGTACCCAGAAACAGCAGCAGTCCTTTCCTTCTGCGAGTCATCCTTTTGAGCAGTAGCTGCCCACCTGTCTTGATCCTTCCCTGTGTAGGTAAGAGGCAAGGAAATATTTAGGCTGGGGTGGTTTTAGTTCCATCTGCTCCTTGTACCTCTCCTGGGCATCTGGTCGTAAGTGTCTATGTATTTATCTGGGCAAGCACCTTTCCTTTTCTTCACTAATTCTTTGTGAGCCTCTTCTCTTTCCTTTCAGTTATTATCGAATACATGTGGGAGTGATTTATCGTGAGGTAGATTAACAGAATGTTCATCCAAATGTTTAGTATTTTTGGTCATGCTAAAATAACTGAAATATGAATGGAAGACACATATCCAAACACTGCTGTTTTGTTGTTTTTTTTTTAAATTTTTTTAACTGCTGTAATGATTTCACTGTGGTGGATACCCATATACACACATATAAACAGAGAGATTTTTCCATGTCATGGTGTTTAAATACTAGATAAGTCTATAAAGTCTGGATCTCTGCATATTTTTCTGAACACTCATAACTGATATGACTCCATGAATCACAGCAAACTAAAACTTGGCACTTTTATTCGCGACAGTATGTGCATTTTTTAACTATTCACCTTTGTCCAGCTCTAATGAAAAGTATATATCCAATCACTGTCATTGAGCCACAGAGAGCTTTTCTTGTAAATGATGATAATGTACAAGAAATAATTAAAACGTGACTGTACAGTGTTCTTCCCAACAAATTGCTGTCTTCGTTATTACTGAAACACAATTATCACATAAGAAAATGATTTTCAAAGTCTTTCTAGGGGATTTGGATGCACATTTCTCTTGCTTTTTAATGGGAGTTTGGTAGCAGACACCTTAAGTAACTTTGAAACTTTAGTTTAAAATGTATGGTTGTTTTTATGATTTTTATAACACAAGTATATCTGTATTGTCCTTGAGACAAAGACTATTCGTGAATTACATGGTTCAGGCTTTCCAATTCATGTCATCCTTGCATAAGCCTGTAAAGGTTTTCACTCTCTCTGCTCTAATTGTTTAAAAAAAAAAAAAATCCCCAAACTTGCAGATTTATAGCAATTGTCATCTCTTCTGGCTGGGTAGCAACATATCTTTTGCAACTCTGTTATGTTACCAAACATCCCGTGTATGTGAGGTGTAGTAATCTGTGCATGTGCAGTAGCTACAGTGTTCCTGGCATTCCTCAGATTGGTTGTGGTAACGTACCTGCCCATTACGTTTCAGAGAAGGGCTTCAAGGCTTCCTGGAAAGAGGATGGATGAATACTTTGGGCACTTACAAATGGCCTGTAAGCAATCTTTGAGCACCTTGGCATACAATGATAAATGATGAAGGTACCCACCATCCATGTGACCAAATGGATTTTCTCTCTTTGTACAGTATATACTCACTCTTCAGTGCTCCCTTTTCTGTGCTTTTGCTTTTCTAACCTCTATCTCTTGTTCTCTGTTGTCTCTCTGTTCTAAAATTTTCTTTCTTAAATTGCATTGCACATTTTTCAGTTCTGTCTTCTAAGCTGGGCATTCCACTCCTGTGTTCCCCCAGTATCATTTCTAGTCCACAACTTCCATAAGAATTACTGCATCTTTTATATATTGTCCTGTGGTGTGTGCAGTGTAGGTGTCCTTAGCAGGAGTGTGATATACTCCATGTGTCTGAAAGGGTCTTTCTCCAAATCATGCAGTGAGGACAGGACAGGAAATTAAGGACAGCAAAATGGGTTGGGGAAAAAAAAGTCATGAAATGGATTTAAGGGGCTGGAAGTGGATGTCTTGTCTTGATTCTTTTTGCAACCGAGTATCGTAATGACTTAGAACATGCAGAGAATTTTGATTCTTCTGTGGATGGGTAACCCTTTTCCCAGAGAATTGTTAGTTGGAGTATATAATCGTTACTCACCTTCCCCTCCTGTATTTCAGATTAAAAAAAAAAAAAAAAAAGTAAGCCTCTTAAAATTATAGTTTTAAGTCACAAGGGCAGAAGTGATTGGTGCGCTGATGGAACTGCGTTAGTAAGCAGTCATGGTGACAGGGGAAGTGTCTGAGCAAACTGGAGGGTTCTGAGGGGAGAAAGCTGGGAAGCTTCACCTTCTTTGGTATAGCTTTTAGAAGTTAGGCTTTTATTCTTGTCCTTTTACAAAAGGCAAACTAATAGCAAATATTTGAAAGTATACTGGACTCTTAATGGTGTTTCATTTAATTTTTTTTTTAATTTGCATAGCTTCACAGCTTGGGTCAGTATTACTGTCACTCTTTCATTTGTGTGCTTAGTTCAGTATTTTGATGCTGGTGATGTTTCCAAAATTGGAAATATTCTGCCATTTTTTATTTCCACTTTTCTTGTACTTGCCTTTAAACTGTGTTCAGTGCTCATTACCATAACTGGTTTTGTGAGTTTGCCATTGGTGTAGCTTTTGATGAAACTTTTACTTTCTGTGACTCATTTGAAACTTTGTGATTGGTTGCTGTGACTCAGTTTCATTTAGTTCATATTTTAAATCAGTAAGCCACATGAGAGAAAAAGACAAGGACACGAGCACTTGGATTTAAGTGCTGTCTTGCCATGATTTCTCCGAGAGCTGTAAATTTTTCTCCTCTTTCATTCCTTAGCTTCTCTTCCTTAAATGGTGGAAAACTACTTTTTGTATTCTGAGATTCCTCTGTGGATCTTCACAAATTTTCTCAGATACTTACAATGTTTCGCAGATGTTTCTTAAAATATTACATTTTGTATGCCTTTCATGTTGTCTGATATTGGTAAGGCAGAAACAGAAATGGGAACTGCTAAGATTTTAATTGAAAATTTTCAGCCGCTCTTCACTCACGAGTACTTCTCTAGCTTTTATATTATTGCTCCATCTTTCAGCATCTAAATACAACCATGCACATATAGCCATGAGAAGATATACAGTTAAAAGAAAACAAGTGCCCTGAAATGTTGAAGAACCTTCCTTATATAGTTTTAATTTTCTCTTCAAGCTGTTGCTGTGGCTTCTTGTTTTTCTTTAAATGTCTTACATTTGGCTACTGAAGGACAAGGATTTTGCTCTTTTGCAAAATAGCCTTTTTATGATTTTGATATTGATGTCAAATCTGAATAGTCCAAATTCATTTTTATTGCATCGTGTGGTATATACTTGTTAAGGATTTAGTGCAACTATAAACATCTCCAGAACTCCCCGTAGTAGGGATAAACTGTGAATTATGGGCTTGCTAGAATGGGCTATTTCTTTAAGGCAATCTGAACCTTTGTAGCTCTTCATAGAGATTTTGTTAAGTGAATCAATGTTTGTTTGCAAATACAAATTGAAGAATACTGCTTTGGTAATTGCATTGTTATTTGTCTTTTCCTGAGCAAATAATACTGAACAGTTAGATGCCTTAAGCTGCATTCTTGAGTTTATAACTTCCTGAAAAAGATTTAGTTTATGTGGTGTAGTACATTCCTTATTCTGTGAATATGTAAAAGATAGCAATAGTCAATGCTGATTTTAAGGCACTTAACTTCTCTTCTTCAGGTCCTCCGCTCCCAAAATTTAAATCCTACTGCCTCACGGTATAAATAGCTGGTGTTGATTATGCCTCTTACATTGTCAACTTTTCATCGATAGATCTGACAGCTTAAAGTCAGAATCATTGTGCATATTCTATGCACAAGGAAACTGAGGCATACAAATGTGAATTTACTTATTCTTCATCACCTAAGAGTTTGAGATACACCCTAGGAATTTGTTTCCTTGATCAGGAATAGGTGCCACGGCTTCTGAGCCAGGAAGTCCTGCTGCCTTTTTATTTGCGTGGGCTATGTCTCAAAAGGCTTTGAGGGCCCGTCTTTTCTTCTGCAGATGAATCCAGCATGAGAAACTCTACTGTCATTCTCTCTTACACAGCATTCTCTCTCCATCTGGAGGAAGGGGGATGTTCAACTTGCTTACAGCTTTTTGATAAATTAAGAGGGGTGGCGGATGTCCCAGAAGAGCGAGGCACAGTACTTGCCTTCAAAAAAGGGAGATAGGAGCAAGCAACCTGTTACAGGCCAAGCAGCCCAACTGGGATTCTCGGAGGAGTACTGGGAAAAGTTACTAGTAGTCAGCGTATAATTGTGGGCAACGCATATGGGCTACTTTTTGAGTTTTTTCATGGACTCGGTGGCTGTAGTTTACAACAGAAACATGAAGTATCAAAAATCAGGACTTCAGTAAGGTTGTTGACACTGACCCATGACATCCCCATAGAAAGCTAGCAAATGCCAGACGACAAGGTCAGCGACTCTTACAACTTACTGTTGTAACCACTCTTCACTTGAGAAAAATGCCATTCCTCCATTTTATGGGCTTCAGTTTACCTCTTTCATCTGAAGGCTCCTGCCACGTTTTCACTTCCTAAGTCTAGTAGCTGAAGAAATACAACAGATGCCATCCCGGGTCACTTAATTGTCTTTGCACTGCCCTGCACGCAATACAGAAGAAGCTGTAGAGGGTACTGGCTTGGTGCTTCAAGTCTCACACTTAACCTGTTGGAAGGTAGTAGAGCAAGTCATCATTGCCAGAAATGGGAAGGTATTTTATGTGGCTGGTGTTCCCCAGGGATTGGTAATACGTCTAGTGTTATCCTGTATCATAATTTGTGTTGGTTCGTTAATCAGAGAATACACTTCCAAAATGCCTGTGTCTGAGGGAGGTTGCAATTAGGGAAATGCAGTATCCCCTGTGTATCTTGAGTGTTAGTTAAGTGTTTGGTATTGGAAAGAGGGAAGAGGAAAATAGGGATTAGTACAAAAACCGTAAGGTAGAATTTCACTGGGGGTTGGGTGCAGTGAATCCAGCTCAGTGAATCTGGCCCTCTAGTTTTTCTGTGCCCCATTTCTCCTGTGCAGAAGGGAAATTATAGCAATTTGTTTTCATCTCCTGGAGAATTAGTCAGGTAAATACTGCAGGCGTTAAGTGGCCAGATTTTGTGTAGAAAAGTGAGATAGATATAAGTAGGGGTAAGCTTCACTTAATCTATTTCATTATGACATAAGATAGAGGAATATTGTTTTATATTTTAAATGAGGATATTTGTTACAGCATTATAAAAATGTTTGAATCCCTTGTTCAGGATAAAAACATATGGCATGTTTTTTATAGCATTTTCTATCTCATAAATGGAAAATCCTAAGACATCACAGGAATATATTCATAATATAGTGCTCTACTAGTCTGAGCTTTTATATGGCAATTCTCAGAAAGAGGAAATTGTGTTCTAAAATCACTTCTTTTTTTTTAAAATTTGTTCTAGTGTTACAAATCTTAAATACCGGGGAAGATGTGAGCCTGTGATTTCAAGAACTCTTCAGTTTCTAAATGACCTTTCTGTTGGATATCCTTTTTTATTGTATATGACATTATTTGCAAATAATAAGGTAAAAATTAATGAGGTGGTTGTTGTTTCATATGTCACATTTTACAACCAGTTAGGATATTAATGTTTATTTGTTTTGGCTTATCTTTTCCTATGCATAGTTACTGTTTTTTTAAA
Source organism: Chauna torquata (assembly GCA_013399475.1). NCBI lineage: Eukaryota > Metazoa > Chordata > Aves > Anseriformes > Anhimidae > Chauna > Chauna torquata. The sequence continues at coordinate 55,615 of VXAL01014778.1, forward strand.
GGCATACTTGTTTCCACCTACTTATCAGCAAAAGAGAAATACAACTAGTTGCTTATCGTCGTCTATCCCATTTATAATCTTCTTGAAGTCAATACCGTTGATGAGTTCAACAATATTGAGAACTGGATTGATTCTGTAAGCAGCTGGGAACAGCGTTGGTTCTGCTTTGAGTATGAGTCAACTAAGATGAGACGCATGAGTCATATTTTAAACACAAGCCTCTTTGTATGTTTTATCTTTGCCTGATTCCAAGTTCCTCACTGTGTCAGTGTCATTGTTACTACTGAAAAAAGCTATGACTTTATGTACGGCTTTTTGTCTGGATTCTGGTATGTTGTGACATTTTTTCCCAAATCATTGATGCTAACTTGCCATCTATTGCAAACCTTTTGTATCTTGTTCTAATATTCACTTGTGTATCATAAGTTGAAGAAGAATGATTGTTCTTTGAATTTTCAGTGAATTGAGCAAGAAGATAAAAAAAAAAAAGTAGTATTTTTGCTGTGACAAAATATTTAACGGTATACAACAGATAATAAACCACCAGAGCTCATGAAAACATTCGATAGTGAAATCCTTTGCAATTTTAAAATAAAAACAACTCTTCGGTAGTTTTCTAGAGAAGATTAATTGTTAGACAAGCAGAGGGGAAGGCAGGTGGAATATGACGACTGGAATCATTTTATTTCTCCATAGAACTCTAATCATATAAGAAGAATTTTAATATATTTCCTTGGGTTGAAAGATGATTGTAGGTTTCCACATTCTGTAAGTGAATTTTGTTTAGTGAAGACCATAAAATGTGTACTTTTATATGTTTATTTGACATACCATTAAACAGCTGACTTGAGATGTTTTAAATATGCATGTTTTTATGTTCTCATTGCATCACAGAAATAGGACTGGAAAGGACTTGAAAGTGAAACTACTAAAAATTTTACAAAAACAGAAGGGGAGATGTTTATTTCATTAATAAGATTCATGAAGTCACTAATGAGCGCTCTCCTCTTTTATAGCATATGCTTATTGCTTTGGTAGGGTTCAAAACATAAAAGTAACCAAAAAATTTAACATGGTGCACCTAACTTACAGTACTTGCTTATTTATTCATATATGTGTACGTGCTGAAATAATTAGCCTTACATTACTGTTAAAGCCAACAAGTATCTAGCATTTCATATGGTGTTGCGGAGGCTTTCAGAGGCATTTATTCACATGCTAACTCTCAAAAATGGGGTTCAGTATAAACTACTGATGCAAATAATACTTTTTCCAAGGCTGAAATGTCTGGATAGTTTTAGTTTTCAAATTACTCAGATTATATTTGCAGTAAATGAGTTTCTGCTCATGAAATAGACATAATAATATCAGGACCTAGAAAGGATGAAAAAGTAGACATTTAATAACCCAAGCTCTCCTGAAGAATAAAATTGTGATGAAATTGTATTTTTCTTTGCAGAAACTTGCTAACTGTTGCAAGAGCAGTTTCAGACCCCTATGCATAGTTAGGATGTAAAGCAGCACTGCCTTCATAAATATATATCTTAAACCTCATTGGAAATGTTTAAAAACTAGTAAAAAGAGAGATTAACTAAAAACATAAATACCAAAAATGTATTCAATTATTTTTCAATGGAAATACTTCAAACAAAAATTCTGAGAACAGTAGCATTTCTGCTTAGAGGGGTGGGGTTGTACAAAGACAGCTTTAATGCTGGTTCACTTCACCGTGATGTTGTATTAGTTAAGTTTAAAATTGTGTTCCCTGGCAAACCATAAAAGATTTCAAAAGTATTAGACACCCACTTTTGTGCTGGAATTTAATATGCAACTTTTTATTGGAAAATAATCGTCCTTGTCTGGCAAAATCCACCATGCAATATTTCTGTTAGTAGGCATAATGCAATAAAGACAGGGAGGGCTATTTATCACTACAAATTTTGAGGATTTCAGGATTCTTTTTATTATTTTAATATATTTCTTTGGTATTAAATCAGAAAAATGATAAATTACACCTGTCGAGGCTGTTTTTCCTTTTTCCCAGAAAATGATGTACAACCCAATTTCACTGGTCATTTTGGCTTTTAAAGATATGTATTTTTTTCCTATAAAAAACTCTACCAATAGTTTTTTTTTAATAATAATACTGAAGTACTTTTTATTTCAAACATATGAAGTAGTTTATAACTACTTCCTGGCATTGCAAACTTTGGCCTTTTCACATGATATTAGTTTTTTTTAAAAGGCATTAGATATATATTGCTTTGAAAGAAACAATGTATTGTTAAGATGCTGGATCCAGTGGATCAATTTTCAGTATCTGATATAGATTAAATTGTGGCTAGCCGTAAAGGTTAAAATAATAATTTATTTAATTTCAGTACTTGTCCTGTAAGTCAATCAACTTCTAGACAGTCTTTAAAATTGTGGGGGTTTTTTGTGTTTAATAGCGTTTTTTTTCTAAAGGATAATCTGGAATTAAAAGCAGATAATAATTCCAATAACTGTACTGTATAATAGAAAAAAAAAAAGTATAAGACATTATTAACAACAAAGGCAACAAATGATTGGAGCTGGTGTCATGGTTTACATTACTTTCACAATTATTCCAGGTTTGCATATTTCGAAATATATTAGCCCAATTTGATTTCAAAGCTCAGTTATTTGAATTATAAATCATTATGTCCCTCCTAGCTGATCAGTCCTGAAATATCTTTGAATTCATTTACATAATGGAATATGTTACTCATTCCTTTATGTCTTTGAAGCCATAGTGCTCCCTCATGCATGTTTAGTTCTTTCTAATAATTAACTTTTCCACTGTTTATTTTTGTATCAAAATAACTACAGTTTCATTGTTACTTTGTACAATAACTTGAGTTAAAATATTTATGGTCTCTCAAAAATTCTTTATCCATGTCTTTGTTAGCCTTACAATGTTATGAAAGGCTGTTTTTTTAACAGGAAAAAAATATATGTAGCTTTGCAATATAAAAAAATGTAAAATATGTAAAATGCTATAGATCAACAAAGAATCATCTTAAAACTAGATTAGGAGATTTTCTAATAGCAGCTATAAAACCTGTTGGTACATTTTTTTACCTGCTTGGGAAAAAAAAAAATTAATCCATTTAAAATGAAAATGGAAATTGTTTATTCCTAGAAAAGTAATCCAATACTTCCACCACTTATATGCAAGGATGGCAGAGTGAAGCACTTGGGGGGGGGGGGGGGGGNATAATAAGTGTTATAGGTATTTGTTTGCAGAATCTTCTGTGTCTGTATGTGAGTGTATGTGCTCCTGTAGAGTTATGCAATCACATACTGATTAGTTGCTGAAGAGCTTCATCAATGCCAGGGTTGAACAGTGTTCAGCAATCAAATGAGTCCTATGTTTATAATAGTTGTTGTAGAATGTACAAGCCCATACGTCTTTTCATTTCATGCCTTCAATGCCTGTGAGTGTTTATCTTTTTGAATTTTTCTATGGAATTTCTGAAAAAGTATATTAATGTATTTGGATGTGACAATGCAGAACTGAGGCACTGGAATTTAACTGACTTGATGAAAGACATACAACAATTTTACTTCAAATGAAGGAGGAGGAGGAGTCAGAAAATCCAAGCCATTGCTTTGACCGTTCTCTCCCCATTTGCAGACATCCCTTATGGCCGCAGTTACCTGCTGTGCAACAGCTCGCAAAGATGTCGGCGTGGCTCTTACTGGAATGGCTGGTGTTACCTCCTTCCTCCAAGCCCGAATGTTTTATTCATTAGAGATAGGGAATTAGTGTGTCCTCATGTGGTTAAAGATGTTTGTAATTCACGCAGCTGTCACAAAAGGATTGAACTTGTGAAACAAGTCATGAGCCTTAGACCTTTAAGGGCTTCTGTAACTTGATTTTTGCAAATTCAACTTTTGGTTTAATACAAAATAGGTTACTTTTGTGTTATTTAGCGTACATCTCCCTGGGAGCCTTTGTATACAAGCAGGTGCAAACTAACTGAGGCTTACTGTGCTGGACCAGGCCCAGGCAGCTTCTGCCCCGAAGTTAGGGAGCTTTGCTAGGGCCGTGCAGAGACCGGAGAGGTAGGTGCGCCTTGCTGAGGGGCTCGCTGCCGGGGCCGGGGCCCAGCGCTGTACCACGGCAGTTACCTGGTGTCTGCACTGGCACTGGCTTGAAGTTAGCCAGTTTGTGGAAAGGGGAAGTCAGTTAAAGCCAATCTAATTGACCACTTCTAAGCGTTATATTTTGCAAGGGTGAAGAAACTAGGATTACTGTGGAAGTATCCGTAGATATGTCTAAAATTCGCTGCCGTACCGGCATGTTTTTGGCTTTGCTCTAGTTCTGAGACTTTGAATGCTACTGAGTAATTTCCATTCAGTGCGTATACAGCTGAAAATACTTTGATTTAGTGTTTGGCATAGTTTAATGTGTATGAGATGCACCTTTATCTATTGTAACTGAAACAAATGAGGCCTGTAAGATCACCTCCACGTTTTCAAGGCCATAACTTCAGTGGTGCTTGGAGCTGCTGCGTGTCCCATCACCAGTGCCAGTCTTCAACACAGGCAGTTGCAAGAACACTTCTTTCTACCATGCTGATAACATGGGGCTGTCTGGGGAAAAAACAGTACCGTTTATTATCAGAAACTCTCTGTTTAATTATAAAAGTCATTTAGTTCATTTGTCTCTTTTGTGACTAGAATATATGCTATGAAAAGTAATTGCTTTAATTAATAATAGATTAGGTCTTCAATGTTCTAAAGAATATCTCCATGACACATTTCTAGATGAAATTCAAGATACATGGTTTTTTTAATTTACATTTGTTGTTGTTTCAGTCAGCATTTTTTCTCACTAAAAGTTCCTGAAAGTTTTTACAGCTTGATAATGTAATCGTAATGTTGCAAGACTGTTATTTCCTTAACGCATGCTACTTATAGTCTCCTAAAAAAGCTTGTGAAAATAGAGGCTGTGAAATTCATGCTTCAGAATCACACAGTAAGTTTTCTTACTACATTAAAAAATGTTAAGTTTCTAGTAACTTTTGTAGAACACTTAACTTTTCATACACATATGTTTCAACAGAGTAAGCACTTCCCTTTCTTGGGCATCAGTGAAAATTACAGCCTCAGTGACCTTAGGTGCCGGACAGTGTTCTACACTGCTCTCACTCGTCTTCTCATGGTAGATTTGGGTAAGGTCCTCCTCAAATGCCTCTGAGATTCCTTGTTATCTTGTTATGAATTTGTAAAACCATGGATTTTTAAGGTTATTTAGTCAATTAAACAGCAGTCTAATGGTACAATAAATATTTATGTTGGTATTTAAATCACTATCAATTTTAGAGATTTATGACATTAAGCAATTGCAGCCTATTTGTTGTCTTCTGTTGGAGAAACAAGTAACACAAGTTGTTTTTTTTTTCCACACAGAAGCACTTTTATCAAATATGAGGTATTTACAAAATAAGTGGTTGAATAAGTGCTTTGAGTTTCCAGGTGATGTACTGATTATGCCAGAACTTTCCAGCTTCTAGTAAAAGTGGCTTTATTTCATTTATTCATGCAAGTTCCTAATATACGAAGACCATCAGAATTTAATCAGAACATTGGCCAGAATTCTGCAGTTCGACCAGCAATACTTGAACATGCACGTGGTGTTATGTCTTGAGTCGTCTTTTGGAAATCAGGGAAGTTAGACATGTAAAACTTGGTGCATACATTAATAGCTCAATGTAATAAAGGATTCAGTCACTTGGAATCCAGGCACTGCCTTTGGCTACCAGAGTAAAATGCAGAGCTCCATCTGCATGCCCACCTCTTTCTTCTCTAGATGGGGGAGGCTGGGCTTGTCAAAATGAACACTGAAACAAATCATGTGTTAGAGACACTGATGGTGAAGAATGCAACATATTTCACATTGCCTCAGTTCTGATCAGAGGCCCAGTTCAGAGTTGTGGGCCTTTGTCAGCTGAGGATCTGCCTTTCAGCATGCTCTCACGAGGATGCCTGTAGATGCTCTAAGAGTGGGCCACTGATGAGGGCTTCTGAAAAATAAGGTGGCAGATCTTTTGTGTGCTAATTTCTAATCCTCATATAAGGACTTCACTAGACAGCATATGTGCCGAAGAGGTGGACATGAAGTTGTAAGCCAACAGTAGCTGGTATTCACTTTGATGTTAGTGGGTACCTGTACTGTCTGCTGCTGAACACTACTGAAAACAGTTGAGTTGGAGACAAGACGAAACTATTCATCAGCTTAAAGAATGGCAACTGTGAGCTGGACCTGCGTTTACTTGCAGTTAAACAGCTTTCAGTACTGGCTAAGTGTCGTGTTAACATAAGCACTGGGTACATTATTGTAAAGCAAAATAGATTACACATGCAGTTTCAGTAACTTTTCCTGTAGGGAGGAAAAAAAAATTGGTAAAAACAAGATCGCAAGTATTAAAAATTACATCTCAAAGTACAGGTTGTATAAACATACCTCAGACAAACTGGTAGAAAAGCACGTGTAGAGAAACAAACAAGTGTGAGTTGCATTTTAAGATCTAAATAAGTAAAGTACACGTGTTTTTCTTTCTATGTGTTTGTGCAAGAATTGAATGAAAATATTCTTGTGAATCAAAAGATAGTTTCCAATTGTGCATAGTAGCATTTTTAGACCAAAAAGCATTACACTGATTGTATTCTCCAGCTTTTTGAAATTACAAGAACAACTTGTGTGGAATCTTATGATATATCTAAATAATTTTCACGGGAATAAAATTAAGATGAATTTTCATTAATGGGATTGTTCTGAGTAATAGTTTGATGTAGAAATACTTTTGGAGATTGATCAAATACAGTAAATTCAGGATATTTACGTTTAAACAAAGCGCTCTTGGAGTGACTGGCAAAATCAAACTAATAGGAAAACAGTATAGTATAGTAGGAAAAAAAGTAGTATATTAATTAGTATTTGCTTCAAAATGCACTTTAGTTTCTGTGGAATAATTTTAACCATGTATGAATAGAATATAATTGGATTTCAATATCTTATGTGCCCCCAGTTGTGTTTTTAATATATATTTTTTTTAATTAAGAATTGCACTATTTTGTCTGACTGATTCTTAGTCCAAAATTTCTAAAGTAAACTGAATATTCTTTTGTGTGAATTAGATAGTAACCAAAACTAATACAAGAACACCAGTAAAAGTTGTGTTTAAATAAAAGTTTTTATAAGGTTTAATAATTTTTTATCACTTCTTTCTTTTTCTTCTGCACTACCAAAAGCAGTAGACCTAAACTGTAGAAAATACCTTCAGGAGCTATTCTGCGTGATTTGTCAGTGTCCTGTGCTTACAGGTGTTAGCAGTCATGCTCAGTGCCAAGCCTCTCCAAGTAAAGCAGGTTTAAAACACTATTGCCTTAAGCCACACACAGACCTACTATAGTGAACAAGTGAAACAACTTTTTTTCCAAAGGACATAGTGAGAATATGTATGCGTAGTTTGAATTATAGCAAATGAACAAATTACTGTGGTAGGTTTGTTTAGCATAGTTTCTTCCTTTCCTCATTAGTACTGTGCGGCTCATGGGATCTGAGTGTGGCTCATACAAGAATGTGAAAGAAATGTTTAGGTAGTAATTTGATACGTGATTAAGAGGAGGAAAAGCATCAGGATGTACAATACTTAAAGAAATAGGAAGTAATATGAACAGTTATTGTTTAACTTTTAGGAGGGTAAGAGGGAGGTCGTATCGGTTGAGCAAAAAGATTAGGAGCACAGAAACTAATACTGTATTGGAACTGACTGAGGAGATAGAGTTGGCTCAGGAACAAGATAGATAGGAAAAGCTGAGTGAATAGTCTGAGATTACTGTGAAAAAGAGAGAGGGGCCACAAGGGTCCAGAAATGGCAAATAAAAAGACTGACTCAGGTTGAAAGGAGTGGAGAGAAGATGGCAGAGGAGAGAGGCAAAGATGGATGGGATTAGAGTCCAGTTTCCCAAAGTCCACCCAGTCCTATTGCTGCCAGCAATGGCTTTGAAATCTGACACAAAGCGTCCTCAGCCTCCTTAGTTCTGCATGTGCAGGATGGATGTTACGGATTTGCTAGTTTAAGAAAGTTCTTGAGCATAGGTTGCAATTTGAAGGTTCTGATACTGTTGTTGACCAGTGCAGTAGCCGTAAGTTATTGGAAGTGTTTCTTTTACTTTTAAAAAAAAATCTGGAAAGCTGGGCCTGAAAGCCCTATATGAAAAGGTTCAGGTCACAAAGCCAAATATTCAGAATTGAGAAAATACCATAATTGGATTTGCCTAGGAAATTTCCATTTCCTATCTACTGTAAATATATAATATGCATTGTTATGAGACAGCGTTAGGATCACAATTACTTGTCTCACAGGAGTTTTAGCTGTTTCAGTTCAGAAGATACGTCATCCTAGCTTAATGAGTAACTACTGAGTATTTTGTTTTTTCTGTTTTGTCATCTGGATTTCTGTGTTAGTCCACATTTTGCTTTCTGTTGTGAAGACAGAAGTTTTCTTCCTGACCTTTTCTGTCGGGGGGTGAGTGATATGGTTTTTGCAGTATCGCTATGAGATAAGAGGCTGGAATTAGACCCATTTTGCAGATGGATGTATGAAGTGTAGAAATGAAAGTATGCTAACTTTGGGCAACTAATTTGATGCACAAAAGACTCAGCTAACTTCAGTTGCAACTTAGAGTATGTCTGTGTTATCTATCAGTTGCCCAGGGAAATAGGAATCCAGAATTAATGGTATTGTTGGGAGTCAGAGTATGAGAAAGGCCCCAGTGTTGGATCAAGGAGCAGTCTAGGTCAGGTGCTATCTTTGACACTGATCATTTATAGATGCCCAAGGCAAAGAGTACGCAACTATTTTCCCTGTATCCTTTCCCAGGCTTGGTTTGCCAATGAAAAGAAAAAGGAGAGAAGCCCTATAGCAAAGAGCTCTTTGAGAACATAAATTAAGTTCCTATTCTGAATTACTCTAGAGAGGAATTAGCATGCAAGAGGCAAGCTATCCTCATTAAGGACCTAAAGATAAGTAGCATGAGTACCAATTCCCATGCAAATTGCCATTTATAAAAAGTTTTTGTTGTTGTTTATAATTGCATGTTCAGCATGATGACAAGGCAGAGAAACACTCCAGTCTTCCAACTGTCTAACCAAGACAATCACTTTTTTTTCCCTTCCCACAACATCTTGCTTCATTTACTCCAAATTCACACATCTGAAACAAATGAGACAGTGCTGTTACACACATAACCCCTACATAGTCCAGATTTATTTCCACGGCAGCTTCATCCTGTATGCTAAATAGGTAGAAGGTATAAAAATATCATTTCATCATAAACAGTTGTGATATAAACATTGTACTATGAAATATACACATGGAAGGGTCTAATTTAGTGTTGCAGTCTTAAATATTTACGTTTTTTAACTGTTGAGTCTCATCTATCTTACACGGCTGTTCTTCTAGGGTACTGAACAAATGCTGTCAGATTAACAGAGAAAACAGAAATCTGAAAAGGGGAAAGATGTGAAATGGAGAGAAATGCCAGTCTGATACAAGTTGTTTGCAAACAGTTTGTCTTTTGTTTATAGTTCAGTAAAAAAAAAAAGTCAAACCTCAGATTTTTGTTCCTGTAGTTCTTCTGAAAGTTCTAATGATGTCAGTGAGATTTTTCTATAAAAGCTTAAGAGACTGACCCTTATGAACAGTGGCGTGAATATGATGTGGTGCTTTTGCTGTTTTTTTTTTGTTTCTTTCCCTGTAGGTGAAGATGAGGATGAATTTGAGAATTTCATGCTGCCCCTCACAGTTTCATTTGAAAGTGTGACTCAGATATTCAACAGTAGTTTTGAACAAGAAAAGGCAAAGGTAGGTTTATTTCAATTACAGGGAAAGAAGTTACGGATGTAAAAAAAACTAATAGCGGGGCAAGCATTTAGCAACAGATTGTCATCTGTCTGTTTCTGTTGAAATGTGTATACTTGTATACTTATATATGTATATAGGTATTAATTTACATATATAGTTAAGAATGTAGACAGTAGAAATGCAAAGGCTACGAATGGCTGTCATACAGGAAGCTTTGTACAAATATCTGATAAAGGCCTTGGGATTTTTCAGTGCTTACAGATCAAGTGACCGCATTTGAGCCCGGTTTATAATCAAAGGGACACATTTTTCTTCAGTGATAGTTTATCTGTTTCATATTTAATATTCTCCTTTTCCATGGTAGTATCCTGTTTGTGTATATTAACATATTTATTTGGGGGGGTATAAGGATACATGTTGTAACACACTTGATAAAACACTGCTGCTTTAAAGTATTTTTTTTAAACAAGAATTTATTATATAAATCAAGACTTTATTAAATGGCTGGGCATATATGTATAAATAGGAACTGGTCTTGAAGTATTGCACCCTTAAACTGAACAAAGTGATTAGGATAACTGATAGCTAAATAAGGTTTTTATGTGCCTGTGGGAGCCATATTAGGATTGATTTGACAAGTCAGTTCAGCTGTGGCAACAGTCATAATATCTAACACAACATTATGTTTTATTAGTAAAATCCTTAAGTGTAGCAAGCTGTTTGTGTCAAAACAACAGTATATTTTAGGGAAGAGAAAGACTTGGTAGATACAAGCTGCATCATCAGGAATGATAATATTTTAGAGCACTATTGCATTAAAGAGAGCCCCTTCTACTGTCACTGAACAAATAGTTAACAATGCACACTGGAGTGCTCGCTCTAAGTACACAGGGTAATTTTGAAGACACCCTAACAGTAATTTTGAATTCAATGTTTTAAATATTCCCCAAAATAATGGAAAGTTAAATATACGTCATTGTTTGTATCCACTTCCTTTCATAAGAAAATAAACAGATATGCTGGAAATACTTAATAAATAATTTATCTGCAATACATCTCTGACATTACAAGAAGATGCGTAATTCACAACAATCACTGGAGTTGAGCTATTATTTTTTTTAAATACTTGATATTATTTCAACGTGTACTTAATTCTAGTTTCCTCATTTGTTGTTTATGTGTTTAATAACTTTGTTAAATACACACAGTTAAACTATTTTGGGTTCATCTTTTATATTTTAAAGTTACAAATTCTAAAAATTGGAACAAAAAGCTCATTGGATAACATTATCCTTTCTGCAGGAAACTGTGTTTACTTCATGTGAGGATTCAGTTTATTAAAATAATTTTGCTGTTGTCCTGTCTGCTTTGCTTGAAACTGTCTTAGTAGAGAAATTTTAATGGAGTGCCAGTGATATATTCCTAAACTAGCAAGTTCTTAACGACCCTGGAAAGTGACTGCTTGATTACACTTTAACGGTATTTGCAAATAAAATCACAAGTAATTAAGGGGAAATCTCCAGGCTTTTGAGCAAGTTTGATGCATGATAACTGCCTGATTCAGCTTCATCTAGAGTAATGCTGTGTAGACAAGAGCTACTGAGATCAATAGCAACATAATGATAGTGGCAGAATTAAGTGAGTAACCTGAGAACTGTGTCTTCAAAATGCATGCAGCTGCCACAAGCCAGGGCCACACAGTGCACTCCGTGCTTCCGTCCTAAATGTTCATCAAAAGACGCCCTGCAGGAAAATGGAGTTAGATGCTCTTTATATATGCAGCTTGGCTGCATTTGTTGTGACAGACCTTTAGTAAATTCTACTGTAAGCACCATCTGTCTAATTTGTATAAAGAAAACTTGGTGCTTTAAGCTACTGATAAAGAACTAAATCTGTTGCTTTATCATAAACAAAACTTTTGCTCTAAATTCTCTTAAACATAATTTATTAGGTTAAAGCTATTTTTCTATCATGATGAATAAATAATACATGCAAAAGTGCTTTCAGGTACTTCATTTTGCAAGTACCGAAAACAAAAACAGTTCAGTTCTTCAATAAAATGCTTAGTATTCCAATCCACAGGGAGATGACACTGTTAAAATATCACTATGAAAATGGTCCAGGACTGCCAAATTCATTTAATTTGTGGTTTTTACTAGGACTTTCTAACTGGCTAGGGTTTTTGTTTAATATTTCTGAAATACACCATTGAAAAACAGTCACAGCAAGGGAGCTCTTTCTTTTTAAAATACATTTGTAATCATTAAATCTGCATACAAAACATATGTTTAGGTTTCTTTTCCAGTGAGATCAAATATAATTGAAGATGGCTTAAGTAATTATGTGCTTTGCTTTTCTTCTTTTTTTTCTTTGCTAGTTCCTTCCTCACATTTTTATATTGATAGGAAAGATGCCCAATATTAAAACAGTGGTGCATTTTCTCCTAAGAATTTGAGGGTTTCTGTTGACAATCAGGTTAAGTAATATATCGACTGGGTAGCTGGAATCTGTCGTACTTTGTTTATAGTTGTGACATCATCAGGTTTGATAGAAATGCATGAAAAAAAGTATCTGAGGAAAAAGCAGTTAAATAGCAACATGCTATCTTTAGCTGGTTTGTAGAAACTCCATGCTGTTAAATTATTTAAAATCCTTGATTTTCAGCTTGCACACATTAAAAGTTTTCACACTAAGTGCCAAATGTTGCAAACAGCACTTTAACAGAATGATTTTGCTTTGATCCCTGTAGCAGTTCCTGAATAATTTATCACAGGTTATTGCCTTAATTCTGGAGAGGGATAGAGCAATAAAGGCAGATGAAAACACTCCAGTTGAAACACCTTGGGGCCTGCTCATTCCTCTGACACGGCTCTTTTGTTGGAACTATTTAGAGGTTATTAAGACGTGTCTCCAGAATTAAGAGTATGCTGTAAGGATGAAGACAGCCATCTTAATTCTAAAGACAAAGCGCAATGACCCTTCACCTTTTTTTTCCTTTGTTGTTATTATATAGTAGAATTATGAGGGTAATATTATAGCTGCACCCAGTAGTGCCACTATAGTTAAGGGTCTGTCAGACTTTCCATTACAAACCCCGTTTTGGGGGTGGGTGGCGTGAGTAGTCTTGTCTGTGTTAAATTGCATTAGTCAGACACTTGGCACGTGTTGGCAAACTGGAGGTTTTTTTCTGCAAATATGTAAATATTCATCTCTTTTCCTTTAAAAATCCACTGTAAAATCTTATTCAGGACTTGGAACCAAAACACGAGAATTTAATTTTTTTTTTTTGATTAATCTTAAGTAGACCTCTTTGATGCTCAGGGAAGAATATTTTGAAACTGAAATTTGAACGAAATTGTTTCATTAGTAAAAAAAATCAATGTATAAGCCCACATGCCACTGACAAGTTCTTTTTACTATGTGTCTTGTATTTACTGTACTTCACTTCTCATCTTACTCGTTTTGCAATTGCTGGTGTTGTTATCAGCTGTCANATTCTTCAAATTGTTCTGTTAAGTTTGCAAGGCACTTTCAACCCCAGAGGATGACATCCTAAAAGTAGATGTATAAGTGTATAATATTGTTTGTCACTAATAAATTTTATGCATATGGATACTATTTGAAAACACATGATGGGCTAATAAACTTGAATGTCTTGGG
>VXAL01014782.1:11748-26555 GCA_013399475.1 Chauna torquata
GGTTTTATTTTTATTTTTATTTTTATTTTGGACTGTTCAGCTTGGAAAGGAAGGGTATATTATTCCCATTTTCTTGCAGCAGTCTTTTGTATGTTATTACGTCCTTTTTACAGTCATTTATTTTGTAGACTACTTACTAGTTCACATTTGGGATCAAATCATGGAATTATAGAATCATAGAGTGTCTTGGGTTGGAAGGGAACTTAAAGGGACATATAGTTCCAATCCCCCTGCCATGGGCAGGGATGCCACCCACTAGATCCCATTGCCCAGGGCCCCATCCAACCTGGCCTTGAACACCTCCAGGGATGGGGCATCCACAGGTTCTCTGGGCAACCTGTTCCAGTGCCTCACCACCCTCTGAGTAAAGAATTTCCTACTAACATCTAATCTAACTCTCTCCTCTTTTAAACTGTTCCCCCTTCTGCTCTCACTATCTGCTCTCCAGATCTTACTTGTTTATTCCATTCCATCTTTAGTAAAAGAAAACATATGTCATGAAAGTGATGAAAAAAAATCTGTATTAAAAGTGATAACATCATCAGGGATTTGTGAGTGCACTTTGTCCATGCAGACCACAACACTGGATTTGATTCCACAGCAGGGATCTGTGTAACCACAATGGCCAGGAGCTTGTGAAAAAGCAGCCTAGCAGGAATAATCTTTTCTATACTACATTTTACTTATATACTTCACCAAATATTTGGCAAATGTCATGGTCACTTGGAAGTCACTGATACAGTAACTACTACTATATTCATGTTGAACAAAAATAATAGACAAATAGTTCTTACTATTTTACTTTTTTTTTTTTTTTCTGTAGAGATATTAATCTCCATGAGATTCTGTGTATCTAAGACCTGAGACACTCAGACCTGATTAATTAAATGAGGAATTCATATTAAAAGAGCAGATTCTTCTTGGTTTTCTTTTTTCTTTTTTCTTTTTCTTTGAAGTATACAAAGTCTAATATAATTAGAAATAGTTACATCTTTTCAGTGCTGTGATAAACACAATATGTGAAAGTGACTTTCATGCTCCCAAAATAATGCATAGAGTTAAAGGCCTCTCTAACTTGCTTCACTGGATATCTGTTTAGACCTAAGAATACTAAAGATTTAAAACAGTATGACTCTGTCCCTTGTCCCAGATTACTAATTCAGCAGAAGCTTCGTAAAAAAAAATATCAAAGAAATGAAAATAAGTGGCATGACACAGTAGACCCCATTCTAGCAATGCTGCAGCTCACGCTGGAAATGGAATCTCCAGTTTCATTTGTTTTGATGTACTGTATAAATATTTAAAGAATGCATGCTGCAATTTTATCCAGCCTTCACTGAATTTCAGAGTGTAATGTCTTGGTAGGGCTTTTAATGCTGATAGTAATTAGTGTTAATATTGCTGGTTCAGCAGACCAGTGAGGGATGTGCATCTGTCCATTTCTGCTCAGAAAAACACTTCAGTACAAGTTTGGCTTGAACCAATGGTCCAAATCTCATTGATATACCAAAGAAGACAATGACCCTTACATGAATGTTATGAAGTTCAGTGCATGCATGATGCACCTCATCTAACCTTATTCTGCACATAGACCTTTACTGCATTTCAGGGCTTTTTGGTGTAGAAAGTGTACTTTCATATGCAATGAAGTCATTAATAATGGACTAATTTCAAATAGCATAATAACTTCAGGCAAGTAACAGTGTCATTAAATAAAGTTTTATGATCATTTTATATAGCACATGCATATGCATGTGAATATCTCATAACCTGATTGTCAAGAAATTAGATACTTATAAGATTAGAGAGCTGAGACATTCTGTCTTACCAATTAACAGTGATGTAAGATCAGCAGTTAAAGATTAAGATATTAATGTGACAGCTGTCATGTTGCCTGGCACGTTGCATTACGATGAGGAACTCCAGAACTAAAAATACGAAGTGAAGAGCCTAGACTTTCTAGCATGGGTTAATAATAGACTCATATCCTCCAATAAAATATGTACCACAGAGACATATAGTCTATCTCAGAGAACAAAAACTGCCACCTAAAAATCTATCAAAGACTCACAGGGTAATTCTTATTAGCTTATGATGTGAAAACTTGGGAAAAACCATAAGATATACTTTGCCATTTGGCTGTCAATTCAACAAACTTTTAAAGTGTGTATTTCCTGAAGAGTCTGTTCAAAGTCTGAACAGAAGACTATAAAATGTGGGAGGATACTCCTCTGGGGTCAATCATTTAACCACTATGACTACATGCTCTTAAAGAAAACAATCCAAGGCTGCTTGTCTGGCCCTGAAGCTAAGTGGCAGAGCACAATTCCTGTCCTCATGGCCAAACTGGCTTGTCCCCACAAAGACAGTGGCTGTGTCCAGGCTGCTTGGTTGGGAGTGTTGTCTGTTGTGTGTTGTTTCCAAGCTATGTTCTGGCACTGAGTCGTCACATCTAAGGCTGTGCATTGGAGCATGCTAGCAATTCAACGGCAGGGACAGTCACAGTACAGTACTTGCTCCTGTACCTGACCCTGTTTTATCAGGAATGCAGATGAAGTGTATGGGCAAGGACTTTAATCTATCCAGCCTATACACTAGTAGTGATGCTTGTAGAGGAAAGGGAAGTGTGTGTGTGAGTTGTCTCCAGTTGACTAGGAGCTCAGCTAACTCAGCTAGTAGAACAAGGTCCAAGGTTAAAGAGGGAAAGATTTAGTTAGTTCTAATGAACTTCACCACTCTGCATGATTCATCTGGAATCTCCCAGACTAATACATTCAAATCCTTAATCTCTAAATGTAGCCGTGTAACAGAAAGTGTTGGCTTTCCGCATAAAATACTTGCGCTTTTTTTTTTTTTTTTAAAGAGCAGGTCATTAAACAGAGAAAAATATTGTTAAATGTTACTGAGGAATTTCTAGGAGGTTAGGAATCTCACATCTTTATTCTTCTAGTGTAGCTGGATTACTCATGAAGGCATTGTCCTTGAAAAACAGAGTGGCCACAGATTTCTGTACTGCATCACAGCAGCTCAGTGAGAGAGGAAATAAGAGGCTATAGTGAAAAATGTAGTCTGGTTCTGGAGCCCGAGGAGGAAGGCAGGTGGCATCAGAACTACAGGATTTTGAGCCCTCAAAAAGCATTACAGAGGCGTTTTTTCTTCTGGGATTTTATTTTGTTTCCAACTACTTGATTTCCACTGAAAATTAGATGAAAAGTATTTTATTTTTATTAACATTTTCCAAGATAAATCCTTCCCCTCAGATATTTTTCTATTCATTTCAGGGAGAACACACTTTATATGATCTCCTTCCTGAAAAAGCTGTCCTGTGTCTAAACACATCTGTACAAAAATACGGGGAATATACCTATCTCAGTTTTTTATATATATAGATGAACATGGCACTGAACTGTATTTGCTAATCTGACTTGTAAGAAAAGTTGTCTTTTCTCCATATCATAGAACTGCCATTTCTGGAGCTGGCAAAAATATACTGTTTCATACTCTGGGTCTGACTGTCTTTAAGATCAGGGAGTATTTTATAGAGAGTCCTCATTCTGGTAATTAGGTAATTCATAGTGCTGTGTAAATAGCACTTGAAATTTGGCCCATGGGAATTATGTAACTCTAACACCCTTCTG
Organism: Chauna torquata; assembly: GCA_013399475.1. NCBI lineage: Eukaryota > Metazoa > Chordata > Aves > Anseriformes > Anhimidae > Chauna > Chauna torquata. The sequence continues at coordinate 15,387 of VXAL01014782.1, forward strand.
TCTTTGTTATCTCTAAACTGTAATTTACTTTGTTAAAGGAGTCTTCTGTTTTCAAAGACAGGCCTCCATTTTGTCGTTGGTATAATGAAGTCTTGCAAAGAAAGCACACAATGTTCTCTCTTTAGTCTTCACTTCCAGATTTTATTTTGCAATTTCTTGCGAAATTTTTCCATACCTCAAAATCCTGATAAGAACACCAGGATTAACCAAGAGAAAGTTCAAAGTGGAAAAGGGGAGAAGAAAGTTCCTGATTAGCAAGAAAAATAAGGATCAAATGGCCAATATTATGACAGATCTGCAATACACATCTAGTTAAAAAAGTACAGTTGGAAGTATGTATACAAAGGTATAACAGATCCATAATTACATTTGCCCTAAACCATTGTTTAGAAACCTATTCACAGAACATAGTTTATGAACCTGATCTGGGATTCTTCTGGCCGAAAGACAGTGTATAAATATAAGATCATTCTCATGCAACTATGACCACATTACGCACTGTGTGTTGGATGACTTTAGAAATTAAAAACATTAGTATGATGGACCACAGAGTGTGCTGTTAAATAGAAATTAATGAACAAACATGCTAATGAACAAATGACATATTAAGCATATTATGAAGCAGAATTTGTAGTAGTAACAAATGACTGCTTGCAGATGACCTAGGATTGTTATTTTGAAAGCGGAATATTAATGTAGAGCAAATGCAGATTCATTCCTTTTCATGTACCTAAGTCAATTAATTTTTGCTTTCCACAGCATTGAAGGAGGAACCTAAGATTAGTTTTCAGAGTGTTACATGAATAAGTAAAATTAATGTTATCTCTGTCTGGAGAGTGCATTTTTACATGTGAGGATAAATTATTTTTGTGTCACTTTCAAATCTTAAACGACCTCTGTCAAGAGAATAAAATATCCATTAAAAAGATATTTTTAATGCTTATCGGAGGGGTTTCTGTGCCAAATACACACAATTCTGTGAAGTACAGTGGTGTGCTGGTACTCCTTTGATCTCAATCTCCTTCATCCTGGTCTGCTGCCAAGGATCATTCACTCTCTCTACGCATCAGTTAGGACAGGAAAAAAATGAGTGAAAAAACTCATGAGCTGAATTCACATCTCACTTCCCCTATTTCTCTGTCTGATGCTGACATCTTCAGGGAAGCTGTTCCTCATTTATTCTTGTATGGGCAACACCATCTACAGCTGTGCCTTCAGTACAGGCAGATGGCATCTTTCTTGCTTAACCCAATAAAAGATAAAGTATCCCACTTTACTTTTATAACTAGCAACGTTATGACGACTTTTCTAAAGAAGGACGCACTACAAAGTGTAATGCACAGTTACGAGCTAACCCTGCCTGCTTCATTATGTGATCACCTCAGCATGGCTGTTAGTTCAGGTGCCACTATTATTAGTTTAGGTGCAGCAATGTGCTAACATGGCTCAGCTTCTTCCAACATCCACATAATTTTCCCTGCAAAGCACTGCCATGCCTTGCTTGGCTCTGCTGTGTGTGGTAGGACACAGACTTATCAAGCTGTTTTGTCTACACTATGCCTCCTCTAGATACCCATATTCACATTATATCAACCTCTTTATTGAATTTAACCTCCACACCCCTGAAGAGTGTAGGAAATATTCCTATCTTCATTACTCTGAATGGAGACAAAGCAGTGTCACATTCAGAGACTGTCAGAGGACAAAGGCTTGCTCCCAGGCACGCCAAGAACAGGGACCACTAACCTGACTACTGACCCATCCTCACTCCTTAACTCAGTGTTTGGGCTTTTGTTTCCTTCTTGTGAGCAGGTGACCATGGCAGGGGTTTCATTGTGGGTGCAATTTGGTCTTATTTGGAATTATTTGGATGGAATTTGGTCTTATTCATTGCCTACTGATATTGACTCTCAAACATAGTTGGCTCAAATAAGTTAGGCAGTGAATGGGCATCTAGTAAAAGTCTCTGCCTTGAAGAGTTCACCATCCTAGTAGACCAGGAGGAATAAGGGTTTGCATAAAGCAGCAGGTTAAAGTGTGGTAAGCTGGAGTTTGAATTTGCACAGTACTATCTCCTCCATGCCTCTGTGAATGTTGCCTGTGAGAGGTGCATGCCTCTGTGCATTGTAGCTTACTCCAAGGGAAGTCGCATCTCATCTGTTGCATACTATGGCCCATTTGCTGCCCATCGAACTACAGACATCTAGTATTGATGTAAGGACCGTCCTGTGGCCCTGAGGACAAGCAGCATAGCTCATGTCACTGAGACAAGCTCTCTCACTCACCACAACACAATGGTTGTATCCATACTACCTAACTGGCTACTGCAAAGAGCACTGCTAGCTTGCAGGGGAATAACTGCCATGCACTGGTTTCTCTTCCAGAACTGGTTTCTCCTTCAGAGACGTCTGAAGTCACATCCATGATCCCTCAGATGGCAGTTCCCTCATGCAATCAAATTATCATAAATACAATAATATGATATCAGATATCATAAAGCCTCAGATTTTCTTCTATTCATGCTGCTTCCTACCATGCTTTTAAGGTGGTTTTAGAACTTCTTTATTGTAGCATGAGTCTGGATCTGGCCCTACATATCTTCCATCGATTTATCCTTTTTCTTCACACTATTTCTCTCTCTTGATTTCTACATATTTCACTATTTCTATTACTTGATATGATGAAGCTGTAATTCTGAACTTTGCTCTGACTTGTGCCCATCAAAGAAAAGATAATTCAGTAAGTGCTTTGCACACGTAATTCTTGACAGCCTGAACTTTCATTTTTGCAATGAGGCAACATTAACATGCCTTAGAGTGGGATTGATTAGGATTACTTATATCCATTTTAAGGCATTTTTATACTTCAGGGATGGTGGAAGAGCCATAACTGTAAATTAAAATGAGGCCTTTTCAGTCAAAATTGCTTTGAATCACTTCACTCATTGAATAATGGAAATATGCTCCCTTGATACATTGCAAATACTCCATGCCTGCAACACCTATGACATGGCTCACAGTTGTAATCTTTGCAGTGCCAGGTATAGTGATGAATGTCAGAAATTCTTTCAGTATTTTTTCAAAGGATACATGTATTTCTACATGTGTCTATGTGAGTCAGTCTTCGGTATTGAAACAGACCTCACGGCATGCAATGCTCACATGCCTGGCTCCTAATCCTGCCTGTGAACAGTCAGAACATAGGTTGCATGGGGTTACAGTAAGGCGATAGTAGTAAAGCTGCAGCTATCACTGAGAAGCGTGCTTGTCTTGTAATCCACTGCAGACAGCAGATGTGAATGACCCATTCCCTGCTTCTAGAAATGCCTTGTGTGATGGCATTTTTTTACTTTTCCTTTTGAAATATTTTCTTTTCCAAAAATCCTCAGACTGTTCTGAATTTCTTTCATGATCCTTTTTATTCTCACACAAGATGAATAAATCTGGAATACCTTTTCATTTACATATGAGTATCTGATCAGGGGAAGCATTTCTGATGCAATACGACATAAGAAAGTAACACAAGACAAATGTTCAGCTTCTGCACAAAGTGGGTCTAGTTTTCCAGGGTATTGCATCTTAAGTTGGTGACTGGGCAAGTACCAAGGAAGTGTAAATCTCCACCACTGTGGTAGGTGAGGGATAAGAGTAACCTTACATTAATACACTCTTATACTACCTTGTATATTAGATAGGCCTTAAAGAAAATGTAATTTCAAGCCCTTTACTTTGCCAGACAGTAAATAAGAGTGAAATCCCCAAGTTTTGAACTCATATTGCACAGATGTAAATGATTACACCAGGGCTATGTGAGCAGAGGCAGCACATGCTGACATTTGGGCATGAGAGGCTTGACATTTGCACATACATCTTCTGTGGGTGCAGCCTGAAAGTAGCAGAAAATTTTCCACTTTCCTACCTGTAAGCCAGAACTTGCTGACACAAGGGTGCTCAGGAGAGGCAGTGTGAATTAGTTCATAAAGTGGATTAGGTAAGGATAATTAAAAAGCTTCAGGAACCCATTCAAAAGGAAAGGATCTCAATTATATGTCTTTGCTTCCCAAACGAACACAAGTTACCAAACTTTCAGATTGTGCATGCACTTAACACTTTGCAATGTGAAGTAAGTTGTATTAATTTAAACCTTTTGCTGAGAATACCTTTTTATACATTTTACATCACAATTGCAATAGAGTTTAAAGAATCTGCAGTCATTACCTTGTCTTGGCTGATAGACAGAGTGCCTTGGTGTGGTGCATTGTGTATTGGAACCATGAAAATTCATTCCACTGCCAGTGACCTGCACTCTCGATGATGATTTTAAATTTTATTAAAAAAAAAAAAGGAATAAGTGAAAGCAAAGCCCCACTGAATGAAAACTACTGGAACAGACCAAGTGAAAACTGATTTCTAGATATGTACTATTCCATGACACTTCTAAGCAAAATGAAGTGGAACAAAACGTATTTGAAGTTCTTTATGTGTTCAGTGTTTGCTGAGGTGTGTTGCTTTGCACCTGTGTTTCTGAAATAAGGTGTATTTTGAAGAGAGGCAGGGTTGATTTTGGAAGGTGAGATGGCTCACTTTGTTGTGTGAGAGTCAAGTGCAATGGCAGCACACCACAGATGTCTGCCATATGTTGCACACATTTTAATACTCAGTAGCAAACGTTCGTATTATATGAGAGCAAGAAGAATAAGGTTCACTTCATGAAAGCAGGTGAAGTAAACCCCATTGAGATCTATGTCATATGGAATGCATAATGGAAGACGGTCCAAACGCATCCAAAAAAGAAACGTGCTTTGCGTGCAGCTGAGATAGGAAAGCTTGTGGTAAATTCTGCCCTTTGTCTATGAGCCTTTGGCTCTAGACAGGGATTCTTGTCATGCATTTCTGCCAAATATGTTAGTATTTAACCCATACGTATTACCATATATGGGTATCTACTTAAGCACTTTTGTGTTTACCATGTGCATACTTTTTTTCCTTTTCATTCTCTCAAGACAGCTCAGTTAAAAATGCTTTGGGCCTAATGATTGTTGGGTTTTCATTTACTCAAGAGAAAACACACACTTTTGCTTTAGAATAAGTAGAACACATGGTAGAAAGAAAAAAAATATCCAACAAATGGAAATTCTCAACAAGAGAACATTGCAACCAAATTCTGCCCTCAAAAATTTACTCAGCTACCAGAGCCTTTATGAGGTACATTGCATGGGTAACTGCACAAACTGGATTTTCATCCAGTAGGTGGTATGGTTCCATTTTACAATGGCCATTTTGGATGGAAACTGCTGTCCAAGACAAAGAACCTACATAAAATGTCATCTGTTTGTCCAGTTCTGACTTTCCTTGGGATCTTATTCTAGTATAATTGTCATAATGGTAGTTACAGCAGATAGTAGACATAAATCCCTCTTAAAAGATGGGGTTTCAATTATTAATAAGTCTGACTGAATTCATATGACAGAGGTCTTGTAATAAAACATAGAAACATAGGCTTTTACCAGAATGATAATGCATCAAATCAGTCTGCTTATTTAGGTGCCTAAACATGGATTTACTGCCTAATGTTTGTGTTTTACATTAGATTTGCATGACTAACATCAGAAATCTTACATTCTTGGCCTGAACAAATGAGTAGTTTTTCTTTAACAGGGGAAAAAAAAAAAAAAAAGGCAAAAAAAACCCCCGAGCCTTCATTAGGTTTTGTGCTAACCAACATTCCTATGTTTTATATTCAAACCAACATATTAACATGAAACAATCGTTCCAGATGGAAGAAAATATAACTTCTAGGGTCAGGAAAGGGGTACATAAAATTCTGGCAAATTAGAAGGAGAAATCTACAGGGACTAAAAACCTCTTTAATATATGCTTTAATCCTCTTGTGGATCATTGTGGTTTGGACCTGCAGACACTGAAATGAGAAAATGCTACCATAAGCTGACCAGTTTTAGCGCTGAAAGGCAATACCCACAATGTTCCTCAGGCTTCCAGGGAATGAAAGGCCTTGAATGGATATGTCTATACATTCTGTTAAACAGCTGACTGAGTAAACACCTACTCTGAATAAATATGTCTCAGACAGTGGTGTGAACTTCAATAAAAAACATATACCTAGCCAGAAGTTAGTATAATTTAGAAAATACAACCCTTTAATTGCATCTTATTTTTAATGTTGATTTTTGTTGAGCAGCCAACCAACCAACCAACCAACCAAACAAAAAAAAACCAAAACCATTGAACATTTTCGTTTTACCTTTCAGGATATAATTTCGAGAAACTACAGCTTATGGCACGCTTTAGCTATTCTACCTAAATACAGCATCTGTAACTCCTTTATGTGGTATTCAGTAGTTTGACAAGAAGATTTGACTGGTTGTCTGTTATAAAACATTACCAGACTATGCTGGTACATGCTCGAAATTTCAGTTTTAAAAGTAGAGTCAGATGCTTCTTCATTTTACGTATTGAGCCCGATCATATCAGCAAACAAGTCTCACTTCCTTTTACTGTCCTCCCTTCCCACTCTGGGTTTCGTTGTTTCCAGCTTCAGAATTTTCTAGGAGCCATGGCAAAGGGCACCAAGTAAAAGAGCAAGAGGGAATGTATTTTAACCATCTTCAGCTACAACACCTTACTTATGGCACCTTTTGCTAACATCCACATATTAGTTAACTCCAGGCTGAGAAGTGAAACTTCTTTTGCGTAAGTATTGATATGAATGTGACCAAAAAGCAAGCGCTGAAGGCGCTACAAGAAGCAGGAAAGTCTAGCACATAACAGTAGTACTGTATGAATTTCACCAGTTGTCTGTCCATCAGCAAAGTGAATGTCCCAGGACCTGCAGGTATTTGAGGGTACTACTTGATAGGCAGCACATCCATTTCATACCTTCCAAAGAAAAATGTGATTTACAATTGGATGATAATGGAACTCTCAGATCCAAACATCTTACTGGAGGAAGTCCTTGCACACAAATTAGTTTCTACATTCCTTCAGCTCCTTCTGTATCTCTCTTATATACACAAAATTTGTGTGTGTGTTACTCATATAGTACGTATAACTGTTGATTACTTCAAGACTTTGGATCAACAGAAGCTCAGCAAAGAGTGAGGCAATGCTTGCAGCCAGGAACCTGAAATATTTCTGAAATGTTTCCTAAACACTAACAGGAACCAGGAGGTATTTTGATAGACTTATAAATTTAAACTCATTTATAACAAATACTGAATTTATTGGTTTATTATGCCAGCAGGAATTACATATTGTAGTATAAAATCAAAGGCCAACATAGTTCAGATAGCTTTGGTTATAATTAAGACTTCCATGTATTTTACAAGATTCGAGAGAGAGAAATACTATAAAATCTATAGACCTTATTCATTAAAAAAGATGCTTATGTAATCAATTCACATTTTTCAATGTGTTTTATGGGCATCCTGGAATACCTGCATTAAATACATATTGGACTATTTCAGCTATATTTATGGCATTTATGACTGTGGATCTACAAATATAGATGAGCTGCAAAAACATAGGTCTGTTTTTATATGTATTGTTATTTATTATGTATATCACAGTAACATGCAAACTGTATGCACATATGACATCAATTGTGATCAGTCCCCATATTGGCAGCAAGATCTCTCCTAGCTTTGTACCTAAGTGCGCACAGGATTGGTGTTTTGGTCTGTGCACAATGATGGGATCCCTTCAGAAGAAGTGTGTTGGGAGTTTTTCAGACTGTGTTTGGTTGAAGACTGCCCTCAGAAGAAGCATAGGAGTAGCTCCTGGTCTCCTGGCTTCTGACCTCCATGTCCTCTTTAAGTTTCCCAAACCAGGACTCCAATCCCACGCCCCTCACCTGGCTGATCTTTCTGTCAAGCCTGTTTAAGCCTCTAGTCCACATATATTCCTTCATTTAGCTCTATACCTGTACAGTGAAGAGTGATCCTGTCACTATTCTAGTGTGTAGGCCTGTGTCACCACCCCCACCCCATGCACCTTGCCGTATCCTGTCACACAGCTGCACAAATATTGCTCTGAGAAGAATAGTTCTGTTTACACTTTTCAAAATGGCGCATCAGTGCCAGCAGCTTCAGAGAGTCAGCTCCAGTTTTGTTTACATGCAAGGCAGTGGCAGTCACAACTCCTGATGCTGCAGGGTACACTTGCTCTTAGGATTGGTGAGGTACTTATCCCACTGTCCTTGTAAGATATTGCACATGGGCAGGACTGGATGCTAGCACAGGCAAAACAGTTTGAAAAGTCCACATATAATGTTTTACAAACTTCTGGTATACGTAGTTTATTTGTAATTAGCATCATTACTGCTGTTGAAGTGAATGGTCTCTGAGGTGCAAGATTTCTATGCAACTAGCATCCCAAACTTGTCTGATACTCCAATAACATTACTGAGTATACCTGTATATTTGCTAAAAAGGCATCTGAAGTTGAAGGCGGGGAGGGAGTGTGCTTACAAAGCCACCTACCTCATGTCAAGGCAAGCTTAGAGATTTCCTAATCCATTACAAAACTTAATGATTTCCTTGCTTTAAACTGAGAAGTGTCATCTCCACAGCTTGAAGAGCTCTGCTCAGTTGAGAGGGTAGCCTCCAGTCATGCCTGGGAAGTGCTTGTAGATTTGCTGCCTGTATGTGCAATTAATTTGTTCTGGAGGAGCATCTTAAAACAACTTGTAGACATTCCCACAGGAACTTCAAATTGAAAGTACAAGAAGAATCAGGCAGGATCAGACTCATAGTGATGCATTGTTCACATTTGTGATGGGTGTTTTGATGCAGAATGCTCTACTGTACAGTTTTACTACAGAAACTTTCTCTAAGAATCAGCCTTAGTGCAAAACATCTGAAGAGGATGGTGGAAAGAGAAAACTACTACATAATTCACTTCAGTAGGGCAAGATTTATTTATCCAGAGAGATTTCAAGTGAACTTTTAGATACTGCCACTGTGGCAGATGAATTAACACGGGAAACTGCTGCTGATTCTACTTTCCAATAGATCTAGTATGTTACCAGAACACCATGGGCTGGAAAAAATTATAATCTACAAATGGAAAATTGAAATATACTGAAATCTAACCAGGGAGTCAGAAGAACATGTCTCCTGGAATGGCTCCTGTGTTGGCAGAAGTGACTGGGCAGTGATCCCAGAGAGTATTAATCTACAGTCATGAAGCTAGCAGAGGAAGGTCATTTAGTTATTATGAAAATAAAATAGGTTTTATAAACTGAAGTTTGGTGATCATGAAAGGATTACACTCCTACCAGTTTTGTTCAAGACTGTCCACTGGCTTGACTAGGGCAGCAAGATTGCCTACTACAGGGCTAGGGATTGTCCCCACCTGGGACAGCATGGCTTCCATCCACACAACTTGGATTTCTGTCTTCTCCCAGAGAAGGTAGCTATATCCACATTGCTTATTGGGCACAGTCCCCAAACTGTACTGAGATTTATATCTGAGAGTGGTATATGGCAGGAACTACAGCTGTGACAGAGAGGGTGTTAACAGTTAAGGAGTACAGGCAATTGTAGCTCACTGCTTTAGCCAGCACTTTCTCCTTATTTTATTCTCTAATACAGACATAGCCCATGTATCTTAAAACAGCTGCCTGCACAAGGTATCCTGCGACTATCCCTTGGCTTCCAGGAGCAGCCTAGGAAGCGATCTCTAGAGAGGAAATTTTGAATCCTAACAGGCAAAAGAGAGGACAGGACACAAGACTGAGATACTTCCCGCAAAATTTTAGTGATCTGTATGTTAGATCACTAAGTTTAAATTACTTACCCTGGGTTCTGTTTACAGATTGAAACAAAAACTTCACAGGCAAGCCAGCTCAACCCAAGCTGGAGATTTGAGTTAGGTCAGGTGAAGAACCCTTTAGAGGTGCTTGTTTCTCTCCCTTGACTAAGAGGAGCCTATGATGTCTTACACATCCAAGTTTCAGATTATAGGATAATTCAGATCAGAGGGGATCTCAGGAGGTCTCTAGTCCAACCTCCTCACAGCAGAGTAAGCTATGAGGTGAGACCAGGCTGCTCAGGGCTTTTTCCATTCAAGTCTTTAAAACCTCTGAAGATGGAGACTGCACAACGTCTTTGGGCAACCTCTTCTAAAACCTAACTGTCTTATTAGTGAAAAGGTTTTTCTCTATACAAAATCAGAACCTCTTCTCTTTATAAAAATTCACAACTTTTTCTGTTTCATTTTATGTCATTTGTCAGTATGGCATCCTTATGCCATGTGCCACCATGGAAAACTTGTCTCCATCTTTCTGGTAATTTCTGTGTAAGCACTGTCCAGTTGCTGTTAGGTCCTCTTGAAGCTGTCTCTTCTCTAGGCTGAACAAAGTCAGCTCCTTCAACTTCTCACAAGGTGAGTTCTCCAATCAACTTTTGGTTGCTCTTTGCAGAACTCATTTGTTTATTGATGTCTGTCTTGTACTGGGGAATGCAAAACTGTGTTTAAAGGAGTCACCCTCACTACACTTCTGATAGCAAATGCATCAGGGGCAACTGTGAGCGGAGGTTCTGGATGAGAAGAGGAGATAAAGGAATATCCTGAAGGACAGCAATAAGACATGAGATTTAAGATACAGCCTTGCATGAAATGCTTCCCAACTAACTGTATTGGGTTTACGTGGTAAAGGTTTGGTAGCAGTGGGGCCACAGCAGTGGCTTCTGTGAGAAGATTCCAGAAGCTGCCCCATGTCAGATAAGAGCCAGCTCCAGCCAGCTCCAAAAGGTCCCTGCCGCTGGCCAGAGCTGAGCCAATGAGCGATGTTGTTTGCACCTCTGGGAGAGCAGATTTAAGAAAGGGAAAAAAACTGCTGTGCAACAGCAGCTGGGAGAGAGAGAGGAGTGAGGAACAGCCCTGCATATACCAAGGTCAGTGAAGAAGGAGGGGGAGGAGGTGCTCCAGGTGCCAGAGCAGAAGTTCCCCTGCGGCCCATGGTGAGGCCCATGGTGGAGCAGGCTGTCCCCCTGCAGCCCGTGGGGTACCACATGGAGCAGATCTCCATGTGCAGCCCATGGAGGAGCCCATGGTGGAGCAGGTGGATGTGGCCTGAAGGAGGCTGCAGCCCATGGAGAGCCCCCGCAGGAGCAGACTTTGGGCCAGAGCTGCAGTCCATGAAGAGGAG